>BLKR01002741.1:0-180407 GCA_011170035.1 Teleogryllus occipitalis
TATGGAGCGCTTTTATACCCAAGTCTGACATTTGCAAAGGTCACATTTCCATAGGCGTGCGTCTCTGTCATTATCCCCTCCACTCATCTTTGTATAGGACGGGTGGGAGGTCTTCGGATGGTATAAAAGGCCGCGATGTGTTACTGGAAAACATAGACGGAGAGACGGACAATTCTAAAAATGTCTTCTGTAATCTCTTGTGCCAAACTCGGTACTACATCCATCACGTCAGATAGCAGCTGTGTTCAACAATGCGGCGGCTCTACTCTACCAACGTCAACACAGAGAGAAGATGAAGGTACTACTAGTAGTAATAGTAGTATTAATAGTAGTAGTGATTCTGATTCTGATTTAAATAATTACGGACCGACAATTAAGAATTCTGAAGAATCTTTGGACGGAGACATTTCCAGTGGTTTGACCAAGAATTCTGAAGAATCTTCGGATGAAGACAGTTACATTACTTTGACTGATTTGAAACGAAAACTGGATTTGGCTAAACGAGCTAAAACCTGTTGTGACAGTAGAAATGATTCCACAAAAGTATCCACAATTACACTGAAAGTATTGTTTAATGTTAGAGAAAAAATTCAAATAGTAGAACAGCCAACCACTTATCGTGAAATTAAATTATTAGAGTTGATTATAAAACAATACAAGAATAAAAAGAGTAAATTAAATAAGAATAAAAAGAGTAAATTAATTAAATTAATGTATGATATACTACAAATATTCACATTCTCATATGCATTTGTTGCGATCTGTTGTATTATAAAGCGATACCATTTAACGACAGAAGGAAATATATGTGATATTTTGACACCAGCCATATTTAATTTTATAAAATATAGAAAAACGCGGAATTATGATGAAATAATTACAAAAATATATAATATTCGAAAACAATTAACTATAGAAGAGAAATTACGCCTCACGCGTATTATATTTCTTGCCCAGCCTGAGATGGAAGAGGTTAAATCTCAAATTCATACTATAATTAACAAATATACCCAATTAAAAAATACAACAGTTAATAAAAATAATATTTCTGATCAAAATTATGATGCAGAATGGGCATTGTCATTTACTAATGAAGAATTGTTAAAATATATTAAAAATTTTAAGATGAAAACATATAAAATAATGTTGATTCTTACAAAAAACATTTACCCGTGTCACCTCAAATATATAGAAAATGTAACAAAAATACAAAACTATTTAGACATTTTCAAAAAGAAATATTTCCGTCGGACAGACATTTGTTCGTTGGACCAAAAATACGACCAAAAAGATATACAAATTTTACTGAAAATAAGCTGTTATTTAAATACTTTAGAAGGTTTGTTCTGTTCCAAATAACATTTAACGTTGAACCGAGAGGAGGAAAAGAAGAAATGTTTTTCAGTTTTGTAATTTTTTTTTGTGTTAAGTATTGCTTATTTTGCACAACAATTTTGTATTGCTTGTTTTGCATAATGATTTGTAGAAACTATGTATAAACAAAACCAAAATCTAATAGTTTTGTACAATGTATGATAAAGTTTGTTAAAATTTATTGTTTAAAAAAAAACCATCTCTTGTACAATGTATGATAAAGTTTGTTAAAATTTATTGTTTAAAAAAAACCATCTCTTGTACAATGTATGATTAAAATTTATTGTTTAAAACCACATTTAATTTTTTTTTGTTTGTAAACATCCTTTATATCCTTGTCCAAACACGATAAATATGTTGGTGGCACTGTATGACTCGGCACTACGCGGCGGTTGTAAATCTATAAATTTTATTATGAATTTATAGAGTATTATATATAGTGAAATTGTGAAACATATTTTTAAATTTAGCGCCAATTAAAAGTTAAATTTCGCGGTAAAAAAACCTATTCTAAAAAGATTTTTAATTGGCTAAAATTTTATATATGCTTTAGCTGTTTGTTAAAAAAATACTCGCTTCCGGGAGACCGGTCGGGAGCTTAGAGCTTGTCCCGGCTGGGGCGGGGCCCCGCTGGTGGGAGAGTCTTGGTTAGGGGGAAACCCCACTAGCCGACGGTAGGTCGGCGCCGGATCCCGCCATCCAGCGGAGGAAGATCACCACCATCTCCCGAAAAAAACATTTACACTTACGGGACTAATGACCACAGTAGTTGACGCGCCCGGAAACACGAAAAAATCAATCAATCAATTTCCTTTCGCCCCCTTAGAAATGTGTCGAGAAAGCAGTCTGAAGAGAGTTTTGCTAGAGATATTTGAATTAGTACATACTATAAATGTGTCAGTCCTTCGTAACTGATATGAATACTACAACGAAGTCTTCGTATTGTTGTTCACGAACTATTCCTAACCTCGAATATTTCCCATGCTCTCCTACAATTTTATCGAGTTAGAATTATCAAAGATAATACCACATGAGGTTCTGGGATGACCGATAAATTCAGGAGCCGTGCAGCAGCGAAATCTGGGAAACTCAGATTCTCGAGTTGTATTTATGAAGACTATTTCACGAAGAATGTTAAATTGTGTAATTTTTTTATTTATAACCTCCTGGCCAGAATCACTACAACTCGATAGTAGAATTATATTGTTTACCTGTACAGTTATTGACGTTCTGTAGAGCACACCTCAATTATTTAATAGTCGTTACAAATACATTTATTTTAATACCACGATTCATTTACTATACGTAGAATGTTCAAAATTAAAATTTTAAATGAAGCGACACACAATAAATTAATAAACAAATAAAAATTGCACATCATTTAAAATACAATTATTAAATAATTTAAATACAATTATTTTCAAAAACTTTTAACCGGGAGCAAAACCAGTTGTTTTGAGTGGGGTTAACTAAGATGGAAGTCAATGGAGCAGTTGTAAGCATCTCGTAATTTACGAATGGTGTTGTTGATTAATTTGTAGGTGAGGCTTTAGTGATTGTACGACCTGTTATTTAAATTAGTTCTTGTTTTGTACGTCAGCCTGAATCATACGCGATACTGCTGTTGTTCGGGCAGAATCAGTTGTAATGTTTTTGATTTTTAATTTAGAATCCTGATTTCTGTGCGTTCGATTTTGTCCACTTAGGCATTGTATTTGGACCGAATCCAGATGTGACGTATGTCTCAAGTATTACGCAATCATTACACCAGATCGGCAACGAAGGGTGGTAAGACCAAACCGATAAGACACGTAGAGGGTTACAACAGCAATTGACTCATACGGTGCGAATTCTTCAACGTCATAGCTCGAAATCACATGAGTATAGTAGTCTACGTAATACACAGGCTTGAATTTTTCCTGACACATTCAGTGACCACCTATTGGAAGAAAAAGAAATTAATGGACCTTTCCTCCCTTTATCTATCAACCGTCTCTTATTCCTGGGCGCTATTGAAGAAGACGAGATCCGCCTGGGTGATTTCTGAGTCCCATCACTGCTCGCTCGCGACGGGACATTTGTTCTCGTTTTCTACTTCACATCCTTTCCAACTCAGCATCAGCCACTCATCCTTTTTCGCGCCCGTCCAATCTCTGGAGGCCTCGCTGCCAAGGAGCGGCCAATGATTAATGATCGCTAGACCGATTGCTCAGCAAGGAGCTGGGTAAATGGATTGGCAGAATTTTGCACGGGAGAGGTCGTTCTGAACTTTCCTTGAATTAATATTCGCAGCTCTTGGAAATTTAAAAAGTGAAATACGAACAAGGATATGAAAAATGTGATCATCTGAAGTTCACACGGTAAAAGCTAAAAAATAGGTATAATTTTGATAAATCCATTAACACGCGAATTAATTTTGAGGCACTCATTTCACACTCACTGCCATCACGCTCATAAATCCTTCCTCATCAATACACTCTCGTCATTCGAAGGACATACTACACCTTCACCGGGAGAGGTGGCTCAGGTCAACTGATGTTACTGCAGTGCCTCTGACCGGGAAATCCTCGTTTCCACTCCCGACGGTGGCAGGATTTTCGATACTGGCTTGTCAGCTAGCGTCCGACTGCTCTGATCGATAGTTTGCCGTGCTTTCTCCGATCAACACCAGGTGAATGCCGGAGCAGTACATTTACAAACGGGCCACGGACCGGGTGTGATCTTTCCTTCCTCTTCTTTGTCCGTTATTCTTCCTCTCCCGCCATCCTCACCGCTTACTTACACACACACACACACACACAATCACACATGCGATCGGTCGTGAGCTTAGCGCTTGTCCCGGCTTAGGGGGGGTGTCCCCGCTGATGGGAGATACCTGGTTGGGAAAACCTCCGCTAGCCGATGGTAGATCGGCGCCGGATCTCACCATCCACCGGGGAATGATCACCGCCACTTCTCGAGGAAAAAATCATGCTCTACACTAACAGAACTAATGGTCTTAGCAGTTGACGCACCCTGAATCACTAATAACCAATCACCTACACCTTTCTTAATCAACCTCACCTAAATGATTAAAATTAAATAATTATTAATGTAACAGTTTTTGCTTCTAGGGAAAACAATTTATGCGGTTTGGAAGCGATTGGGACAATATTGAGACTTCCTTCCTGGGGAAACTCCGAAAAGGTATTGCATTGTGCTATATTTGTTAAAAAGTACGTTCAGAATCTTGGAAGGCAAAAATGTCGAACAAGAATAAAAATAAATTAAAAACCCAAAAACTCCCATGGGCTTACTTTTGAGTACATGCGAGTTTGCAGTTTATTTCTGTATCACTAAAAATGTTTAAATTTAAAGGAATTGAACGCTTTTTCTTATTAAAAGTTCCAATTTTTTTATAGGAACCTTTATTAAGAAAAACTTAGTAGCAGAGAGCTAACATTTATAAAAATCTGTTAAAACATGTAGATTTATTCAAAATAAAAGTACTTAATTGCATTTAAGTACATAAAATAACAGCTTACTGTCAGCCTGAATTAGGGTTCAAACATTAACACTTCAAAGAAATATTTTTTTAAATATGTGGCCTGAAAATACCACGAGTGATAACGGATTTTCTCGTTCACGCTATTTTCTGAATGTGTGTTTTATAAGAACTCTATGACTTCCTGTGGGGCTATTGATTTCGGAAATTTAGCTTTCAGTTTGCAAACCACAAAAAAGTGGAGCAACGGAAATTATCACGAGGTAGGTGACTGCGAGGGATGTTATGTTGAAAAATACGTTGAAAAACAAATGTGTTTTTATCGTCCGCAGGAAATAATACTGTTCCTGATAAACGGTTAATAAAAATGAAAACTTCGCAATGGGTAGTCACCCAAGTATTGAACATTTAAATTATTTTCAGTGACTTGTTGAGAGTGTTTTGAAAGTTCAAAAACTACTATCATTTTTAGTTTGTATATTGAAAACTAATATAATAGAACCATGTAGACTTTCACGACCGAAATAAAAAGGAGTGTTAGTGTTTTTTCTTTATTGCTTTTTATACGTTCAAAGAGCTAAGTGCTTTCGAGTATTTGTATCATTTAAGAGTTGAATTTTGAAGAAATATCAAGAAATTCCATCCAGGAATAGATACGCAATTTTTATTAAATTAAAAATGATACCGAAGGGAGAAGAAATAAATGAAATTGAAAGTCGTTTAGGGTGGAAGAGTAGACTCTATAAAAGCTAATAGGGTAAATTAAGTAAACAAAAGGTGCTACATCATCACATACTTTCAAGCAGCATTTTTAACGGTTGCGCAATATTATAATGCTAAATGAATGTGAAAAATGTTTCTACAAGTAGCCAGCAAAATATTATTTCTTTGCGCTGGAATTAAAACGCATATCCTTAGAATTTGCATGCTATTTCCGTTACTCATTCACCATCTCTCTCGCACTTCAACTCAACCTACCGGACGCTTTATAAAGAATATAAACATTTACATTTGCAGTTTTCAAAAATTCAGGTATTTTCTTCTGCATTATTTCAAGATCCAGCTTTAATGAACATTAAGGTAAACAATCTCTGTCATAAATATTATACTTTAGCAGTCGTAATTTTTTGTTTGCAATTGTCAAAAATACAGAGAGTTTTGGTGAAAATCGAACATGAGCCATTTTTAAGCTTTCTTTAATTTATCGGAGGAAAAAGATTACAGAAAAAATGTGGAGCCGTTTTTGAGACTTTTCTTGTAACTTAACTTCAAGCAAAAATTACGCGAAAACTACTGTTTAAAAAAAAGCATTTTACAATATCTTATTTAAAGATCTAATGTTTTAGAACAGATTCCATTAAGGGAAAAATTCTGTCATCAAATGTGTAATTTCGCAATGTTAATTTTATGCAATTTTCGAAAATTCGGAATCAGAGGCTTTACCGAAAATGAGACGTGTGGCCGTTAGGTCGTGTGGTTAAGTCGAAGAAACTATGTATAGAAAAAAAATGGGAGTTTTTTTAGAAAATAATTGTTTAAAAATTGCCTACATTTCACTTAAAACTACGCCAAAAGGAATATATTTTCGAAAAATTGTACATCATAGTAATGAAAGGTGCCTTTGAACAACAAATTTCGTTGAGGAAAGAGTTTATATATTCAATATTGTAGTTGTAGGAAGAAAAAAATTTGAACTTTTGCAATTTTAGAAAATTGAGAGACTTTAACGAAAATGTTGAGGCTTCATGTCGAGTTATTCCAAAATCAAAATATCCATTCCAAACTCGTAGAGCCTCTAATTCGTCCCGGTCGATCCAGAAACATCAATTTTGGAGAAAATCGCTTGAAGGTTTTAGACTATCACTGACCACAGACGTTTTGCCGTCATCACTTTTTCGGTAACAAGGACCCACGAATCGTGATTCTTGTTACACAATGGGTTAGAGGAAGTAGTTTTTTCATAAAGGGACAGATGACTTTTCGATTTCAGGGTCTCACAATAACATTTTTTCTGTCGAAAAATTGCAGCATTTTCCCGCAGCTTTTACATACTTTATCTTTACTACGTATGTAGTAAGGGCATAAAATAAATGCTGAAAAATGGAAGGTTTTTTAAGCACGGTTGATAGATATTATCGATTCCCGAGGAAAACTGAGAGGAAAATATAGGAATATTGAAATGTTGCGACAATGTTCTTAGCTCTGCTGCACCTGCTGTGCTGTGAGTGATGGTATAATGAGTAGCTGACAGCGATACAAATGATGAAGTGAATGATGACGGAGGAATGGTGAAGTGAGAGGTAGTAAAAACGGGAGAATTCCGTCGAAAACTATCTTGCACTCGCTTTGTCCACCATATATTCCAAATGGATCGGTCGAGGATCGAATCCGGTTCCAACGCTAGAAGGCGTGAACGCTATGCAATAAGCCATGAGTTCCTCATGCTACAGAGATGTGATAGACACTGAATTTTACCAGTGAGGTCGTTGTCAGGTTCAGGTCAGAAATGTGACAAAGAGGGGAGAGCAAATATGACAAACGGAGAATAACATTACCAAAGGGAAGCACCAGCGTATGTGGTTCAGGGCATCAACTGATGACCCTCTGAACGGAAGGTCCTCGAGTCCGTGTCACGACGGAGGCACGATTTTCGACACTAGCTAGGCGGAATTCAGCCACTATCTGGAGGATAATTCTAACGGTCAGTTGCTCTTATCGGTCATTTTCCGTGATTTCTCGGATCAACTTCAGGCGAATTCAGGAGAAACAAACGGGCCACGGACTGCGTGCGGTCTTTACTTCCTCTTCCTTGTCCTATCCTCGCGAAATCTTTAGACACACACACATGTACTACACTACCACACATATAGGGACACCGGTCGGGAGTTTTGAACTTGTTTCAGGAGGGTGGTGATCCGCTGGTGAGAGATACCTGGTTGAGGGAAACTGTTAGCCGATGGTAGGTCGGTGCCGGATCTCACCATCCAGCGGAGGAAGAATACATGCATTACACTAACGGGATTAATGACCTTAGCAGTTGACGTGCCCGGAGTCACTAATCAATCAATCATGCAGATACAAATTCATGCGAGATATATATGTATACAATTTAAGTTGGCTTGTGTACGCTTCAAAAACTCAAATTGTTTTGCACCGTTGGAACTAAAATTTTGACACGATGTTCAACCCGATTCAAAGATTGTTTTTATTTACTTTCGCGTCATAACATACCCGCGTCCGTGAGAAAACAGCATTTTTAACCGCCAGCTATGTCCCAGCGCGATCTGCCGGAAGTGAACACTCGCTATACTAGCTAATGACAGTCGCAGTCACATGTAAAACATTACCTGTTCTCATTTACATTGTGTATTAACGAAAAAAGTCAATACAAAATACAACCAAAGTTGGAAAGCTGTTTTGTCATCTTCATACATAGACAATCCACGTCAGCTGTCTTAAGCCGCTATATATATATATATATATATATATATATATATATATATATATATATATAGAGAGAGAGAGAGAGAGAGAGAAAGAGAGAGGGAGACACGGAGAGAGTGAGGTAGAGAGGGAGAGACGGAGAAAGAGAGGGAGAGACGGAGAGTGAGGGAGAGACGGAGAGAGAGAGGGGGAGACGGAGAGAGAGAGGGAGAGACGGAGAGAGAGAGGGACAGACGGAGAGAGAGGGACAGACGGAGAGAGAGGGACAGACGGAGAGAGAGGGACAGACGGAGAGAGAGGGAGTGGCGGAGAGAGAGATGGAGAGGGAAGGAGAGACGAAGAGAGAAGGAGAGACGGTGAGAGAATGGGAGAGAAGGAGAAAGAGGGAGATGAAGGGGAGAACAACGTCTGCCGGGTTCCGCTAATATATAAATAAAACAATGAAAATAAAGCATTTGTTTGCCTGTGATTTACCGGAAAAGACATAGCAGTGTTGAAGCTCTGCTGAATCTGGAATGCTGTTTTTTAACTGCTGAGTTTTCTGTCCCCAAACTGCAGAAACGTTCTCGATCGACCTCCTCCCATGGAATCATTTAATCCAAAATCCATGCTCGGCTTCATGACTCATCGACATCACGTTGCCACAAAGTGTCGTCTTGTCGCCGGAAGTAACATTTTTCACACACCTCGATTGAATGAGTTGACATGTAGAGTATGGAATCACAGATAGATAATGTGTATGTGTACGAAGATTTTTTAAATTTGATCAATAAAAATATATTGGAATGTTGAAGCTCTTCCCAATTTGGGAGCTGTGGTTTAACAGCTGAGTTTTCTATCCCCAAACCAATGAGACATTCGTTACCCATTTCTTCCAGTGGAATTATGGTCAAATTTTATTGAAAGGTCATGGACGATTTCAAGTCTCAGATACATCCCTGACGCATTTCTTTCGTGTAATTATTTTTACACAAAGTCACGTACTGCTGCAAGACATATTGACATTACGTCGTGGCAAGGTACAACCCGGATGAATCTTGTCGATGGAAAATAACGTTTTTCACAGACCTCTGTTGAATGGCCATGTAGGTGTATGAAGATTTTTTAAAATCGATAAATAAAAATATATTGGATTGTTACATACTTGGCGAATTTACTGGCTTGAGTTTTAACTGCTGAGACTTGTATGGAGACTGGAGATGACATCCCTGATTAATTCCTTCTGGTGAAATTATTTTACCCAAACATCATGCACCGCTGAAAGACTTCTTGACATCACGTTCAAAAAGGTGTCACCCGGAAGGGACTTGACAACGAACGTAAAATTTTTCTCAGACCTCTATTGAATGAATGAATACGTAGGTGTACGAATTTTTTAAAGTTCAATAATAATATGTTCGAATATTTCAACCTTTCCCAAGTTACTGGCGTGAGTTGTAACTACCTTGTATCCCCAAACTGTAGATGACGTTCCTGCCTCATTTCCTCCCGTGGAATTATGTTCACCCAAAGCTCACGCACCGCTGAAAGACTTATTGACAACACGTCCGAAAAGGTATCACCCGGAGGGGATTTGTCGAGAGACGTACAATTTTTCTCAGACGTCTATTGAATGAGTGAATACGTAGGTGTACGAATTTTTTAAAGTTCAATAATAATAAGTTCGAATATTTCAACCTTTCCCAAGTTACTGGCGTGAGTTGTAACTACCTTGTATCCCCAAACTGTAGATGACGTTCCTGCCTCATTTCCTCCCGTGGAATTATGTTCACCCAAAGCTCACGCACCGCTGAAAGACTTATTGACAACACGTCCGAAAAGGTATCACCCGGAGGGATTTGTTTCTCAGACCTTTATTGAATGAGTGAATACGTAGTTATGAATTTTTTTAAGTTCAATCACAGTGTGTTCAGTATTCCAAACTTTTTTTTTCCAGTTACAGGGTGAGAGTTTTAACAACGAGGTCTTATCCCCAAACTGTAGATGTTTTTCGTGCCTCCGGTGGGTATTTCCCCCAAAGGCCATGCAGCTTCAAGACCCATCGAGGGCCCGGCCCGACAAGGTGTCAGCGGGCGGCGTCTTAGAGGCGTCAGGGCAGCGGAATCCTCCGCGGGCGTGGGCGTGGGCGGGGCCATCGCTCGGCTGCACCGCGACGGACGCGCCGCGCCGCCCGGCACGCGCGCCGGCCACGCGTGAGGCGTCGCGACGCCTATAAAACGGCCCGCGCCCGCCGCAGCCGCAGACCTTGCTGCAGCCAGCCCTTCCAACACCACTCAGCAAGACGCTGCGTATCCTGAGCCGCTCCGCCTGTAGGACGATCGGTGAGGTGCTCCGCGTTTTGGTGGCGTTCGAAAGATTTGGGATGCGGTTATCGCGGATCTGCGCGAAGGGGGTGTGTGTGGTTATCCAGATTTCTGGATACTCAGATGTGCAGGTTAAAATTCGGTGGTTAAAATTCGGAAGTAAAATTTCGGAGGTAAAAATTCGGAGGTAAAAATTCGGAGGTAAAAGTTCGGTAGTTAAAATTCGGAGGTCAAAATTCGGAGGTCAAAATTCGGAGGTCAAAATTCGGAGGTCAAAATTCGGAGGTCAAAATTCGGAGGTCAAAATTTGAAGGTCAAAATTAGTAAGTCTGCTGCGTATCCTGTGCTGCTCCGCCTGTAGGATTATCGGTAAGATGCTCTTTGTTTTTGGAGGCGTTCGGAGAGGGTGGGATGCGATTTATATCGCGGATCTGCCCGAAGTGGGTGAGAGTACTGTGGATATCCAAATATCTGAAGACTCAGATGTGCAGGTTTAAACCGGAAGGTCATCATTCGGAGGTCAACATTCGGTGGTCAAAATTCGGAGGTAAAAATTCGGAGGTAAAAATTCGGAGGTCAAAATTGGGTGGTCAAAATTCGAAGGTCAAAATGCGGAAGTCAAAATTCGGTCAAAATTCGGAGGTCAAAATTTGAAGGACAAAATTAGTAAGTCTGTTGCGTATCCTGTGCTGCTCCACCCGTAGGACGATCGGTGAGATGCCCTTTTTTTAGGCTTTCGGAGATGGTGAGATGCGATTTATATCGTAGATAAGCCCAAAGTGGGTGAGATTAGTGTGGATATCCAAATATCTGGAGACTCAGATGTGCAGGTTTAAATAGGTAGGTCATCATTCGGAGGTCAACATTCGGTGGTCAAAATTCGGAGGTAAAAATTCGGAGGTAAAAATTCGGAGGTAAAAATTCGGAGGTAAAAATTCGGAGGTAAAAATTCGGAGGTAAAAATTCGGAGGTCAAAATTCGGGGGTTAAAATTCGAAAGCCTTGATACGGATGTCTAGTTGTGGAAGTCTGGATGCGGATGTCCACATCTGGGAAGCTAGATGTGAAATGGTCGATGTAGAGAGCTACGTCACAGAGTTACTTGCGGAGGTCTAGGGGAACGATTGGAGAAATACAACTTGAACTCTTCCAGCCAGTGGCATAGGGGAGGGGGTATATGGTTTTTTCTGACCATTGAACAAAGCTTGATAATAATTGATAACTGTCGTTATAGCTGCTAATTTTAACGCAATTAAAAATGAAATTTATAATCACAGCTGTTTTAATTCTATAGATTTTTCTGACACTGCATTCTTATTTAGTAGCGTCTAAAGCTATTGAATAGACAATTTCATGTCAAAACTTGGGGAATAAGTATATGTTTAAACATTTCAAAGAGGAAGATTTGTTATGATAAATCTCGTTTAAATTGTAACCTTCAGTTGGCAAGAGTGTTCAAAATCGTCTGAAATTTTGATCAGATATATTTTCCATAATGAATTAATCTACGGTCCGGGAGCACTGAAGTTTTAACTTAATTTGTTTAAAGATCCCCATCTAGAATTTTATATTTGAGGTCTTAATCCGAATGACTAAATTTAGTCTTCACCTGGAGTCTCATTTTCCGATCAGTTAGGTGCATCTTGATTGTTTCTGAAGTGTGGAATGCTATTCATATCGCGGTTTATATCAAAGTCAGTGACGATTTTTTTGACGTGAAAGTCCAGATCAGCAGGCCTAAGTGTTGAGGGCTAGCTATTGAGTGCTAGATATGGAGGGCTGAATGTGGAGGGCTAGATGTGGAGTGCTTGATGTGCAGGGCTAGATGTGCAGGGCTAGATGTGCAGGGCTAGATGTGCAGGGCTAGATGTGCAGGGCTAGATGTGCAGGGCTAGATGTGCAGGGCTAGATGTGCAGGGCTAGATGTGCAGGGCTAGATGTGCAGGGCTAGATGTGCAGGGCTAGATATGCAGGGCTAGATGTACAGGGCTAGATGTGCAGGGCTAGATGTGCAGGGCTAGATGTGCAAGGCTAGATGTGCAAGGCTCGATGTGCAAGGCTAAATGTGTAGGGCTAGATGTGCAGGGCTAGATGTGCATGGCTAGATGTGCAGGGCTGGATGTGGAGGTCTAGACCTGTAGGGTCAGAAATGGAGGTCCAAATCTGAAGGCCTAGAACACAGTGTTATAATATGAGCTACCGAAGTAAGTTTAGAGCATCTGCCTCCTTGTTGCAGCCGCTTCGCCATGCGTGCCCCCGCCTCCCCCGCCGCCGCCTCCTTGTCGCTGCTGCTGATGGCCACCGTCGTGCTTCTCCTGACCACTCGGCCTGTGCCCGTGGCAGCCAACTGGTATTTACTACTTTTAACGAATTTTAACGCATATTTATAACAAATCGTTTTTAGAAATCTCAATACATTCTTGTGAAAAAGAGCTTCAATTTTTGCATTTACAGTAATGCTTAATCGCCATTTTGTTAAAAAAAAGGCTTCAAATTTTTCAATGATAATTTCTATTTAGGATGAGGTTTTATTCTTCTTTAATAGTCTTGAAGTAATATTAAAGTCTAGTATTAGGAAACCGAAAAGTTGAGAAAATGTCAAAAAAATGTACCTTTGGCGACGATAGATGGCAGCAGGCCGGAGAATGGAGCAAGACCTTAAAGCAAGATAATTAGAAAAAATTGCTACGAGGAAATCTGCACACTAGCTCCTCTAGTTAATTTCTAACAACGTTTCTTTCGACCAGTCCCATATTTTCTTGTAATTAATTTGCCAAATTTCCATTATAATGTGTTCCACTATTTATATCAAATACTGAGCGCATTTCGAGGTTACAAGGTACGCTGAACATTGTTAATCATCACAGAATATAATTTTTACTTTAACCCATCGAGCCATTGTATGATTAAAAAAAAAGTCAAACATCTATAAAAACTTGTTGCATATAGTATGCTATTTATAACAGACTCTGAGCACATTTCGTGGGGAAAAATACTTTTGTTTTCTTTAAAATCATTCCACACATTTTGAGAGTGAAATGTTTCATTTACAAGATATTAATTTATCTTCAAATCTTACTGTGCACGTCTTTTCACATTATCTAGAGACACAGTAGGGGCGTTAAAGTAGAAGTAAGGAGTAATAGAGAGTATTTCGTATTAGTGCAACAATTGCGAAAAACCTTTGAGTCAAATTAAAGAATGATAAAAGCACAGAATTCAATTGAGTCATTTTCATTATTTTATTTTTTTACACATTTTTAGGAACCGATTAGTCGTACGTTCATGCATATTTCTTCATTCTTAGTACATAGGAATGCGCTTTCTCTGCTAACACGAGTGCTGGTCCGCAGGTACTCCGAGCTGACGAGCATGCTGGCGTGTCCGCCCTGCGAGGGTGAGAGCTGCGATGTGGACCCCTTGTCGTGCGAGCACGGCACCGCCCGCGACCACTGCCAGCGACTCGTCTGCGCCAAGGTCAGCCACTGCTCAGGGGCCCGCCACAAAGAATCTCAGAACAAATGTTACAATCTTCTAGTGCACGTAGAGGGGGCGAAGATGATCACCTTTTGCCAATGCACAAGTGATGAGAGATCATATACAACGAAGTTACCCGTGTGAACTTGCATTTGATTTGTTTGACTGATTCATTAATTTGTATGAGGAGATCACCTGATGTCACTGTAGTGCCTCTGACCGGGAGGTTCTCAGGTTCGAGTCTCGACACTAGCAGGATTTTCGACTCTAGCTAAATAGCTAGGTCGAGTTCAGCCGCTGTCCGGAGGAGAATTCTAGCGGTCGGCTGCTCTGATCGGTAGCTTTCCGTGGTTTCCCTGATCAACACCAGACGAATGCCGGAGCAGTACCCTAACAAACGTGCCACGGACTGCGCGCGATCATTCCTTCCTCTTCCTTGTCCAATCCTCTCCCCTTACTTAAACACGCTTACACTCACATGCTTTACACTACCACACATGTCGAGAGACCGGTCGGGAGCTTAGAGCTTGGCCTAACTGGAGCGGTGCCCGGCTGGTGAGAAACACCTGGTTGGGGAAAAACCCGCTAGACGACAGTAGGTCGGCGCCGGATCTTCCCATCCAGCAGGGGTAGATCACCGCCACAACAAAAAACATGCAGTACACTTACGGGACCAATGACTTCAGTAGTTGACGTACCCGGAATCACTAATAACCAACCAATCAGTCATTTGTGAAGTCGTATGTTTTCGCGGCCAGAGTCATGTAAATGATCTTGACTGTCTGAGTAACGCCGCGTTGTACGCTGTATTGCCGAGGTTTCGACCATCTTGTCGTGCTCTTCCTCAAGGGCAGACCAGCCCTGTGGAAGACCACGACAAGATGGTCGAAACGTCGGCAACACAGCCTACAACGCGGCGTCACCCGGACAGCCAAGATCATTTACATGTCTGTGGCCGCGGAAGCCCACGACTTCACAAATGATTAATTGATTGGTTATTAGAGGTTCCAGGCACGTCAACTACAGAGATCATTAGTTCCGTAAGTGTAGCGCATATTTTTTCATCTGGAAGTAGCGGTGATCTTCCCCGCTGGATGGCGAGATCCGGCGTCGACCTACCGTCAAATAGCGGAGTTTTTCCTCAACCAGGTATCTCTCACCAATGGGGAACCGCCCCAGCACGGACAAGCTCTAAGCTCCCAACTTGTCTCCCGGCATGTATTGTAGTGTAATGCATGTGAGTGGAAATGTGTGTGTAAGGGGTGAGGATTGGACAAGGAAGAGGAAGGTATGATCGCGCGCAGACCGTGGACAGTTTGTTATGGTACTGCTCCGGCATTCGCCTGGTGTAGATCGGAGAAACCACGCAAAACTACCTATCAGAGCAGCCGACCGCTAGAATTCTCCTCCAGACAGCAACTGAAGTCGACCTAGCTGAAACGCTAGTCAAAAATCCTGCCACCGTCGAGACTCGAACCCTAGGACCTTCCGGTCAGAGGCACTACACTCACATCAGGTTATCACCTCACACAAATCAATGAATCAGTCAATCAAATATATGATCTCTCACCAGTTGTGCATTGGCAAAAAGTGATCATCTTCGCCCCCTCTACGTGCACTAGAAGATTGTAACATTTGTTCAACAATTGAAATTGTAACGTCGTTCAACATCATTTACAAGAAATCATTTGATGCTGTGCGCAGGGCGATGTTTAAATCATGAAAATCCGCCACGTTCACATAACCGATCAACCAACCAGTCATTTGATGCTGTGCGTAAGGCGATGTTTTAGGTCATCAAAATCCTCGCCCTACTAATAACCAACCAATGGTTTGTTGGCGTGTGCTTAGGGCCCCGGCGAGCGGTGCGGTGGTGCCAACGGCATCCTGGGCGTGTGCGCGGACTCGCTGTCCTGTCGCTGCTACCGCTGCACGGGCTGCGCGGGCAACCCGCTTCAGTGCTTCCGCATCGTTGGCGCCACCTGCGGTATATGAACGCGCCCTCCTCCCGCGCCCGCGCTCGCGCTCGCTGGTTAACGCAAGACGCCAATAAACGTTGCTCATTACACCACGTGCTCGTCTTTCTTTTCAATCCCTTGCCTTCCTTATGTCCCCCCACACATCCCACCGGAAGATGGGGCTCAGGGTGTCATCTGATGTCACTGCAGTGGACTCTTAGGTTCGAGTCCCAAAAGATGCAGGATGTTCGACACTAGCTTCATAGATGGGTAAAATTCGGCTGGCATTTATTAGTAATTGAATAAATAAAACGCTTCAATAGCAGATTAATGCACATAAATATTATGAATACTTATTATTTAAACTTCAAATTTAGATAAGACGCTTCACAAAAGAAATACTAAAATATTATTGACTATTTACATATAATTAACGATAGATTCACTCAAGGGATAACTTTAAAAGTTGTATGTTTATTTGCACAAAACACTCGCCAATTTAATTCCACAACATTGATACGTCTTATTTTGATTCATTGTACACTTAATGCACACTCGTTTATGGATAAAATGTTTAAATGTTAAAGACAAGGATTATTACATAACAAAACGTCATCCCCGGCGGATAGTGCAGTCAATGGGGAGACAAAACGTGGTGCACCTTGCAAAAGGAAAGGAAATAGATTTTATTTTTTATTTTGTTGGTATTGTATTATTTTTATTATTATTATTATTATTATTATTATTATTATTATTATTATTATTATTTAGAAAACCGTAAAATGTTGAAAATGCCCTACGGGCATTATGTAAAGTACCCCCCAAAATTAAAATATCGGTTGAAAACTCAATAGGCCACGACATCAGCCAGATCGATTGGGGATTATCAATTTTGGAGAAAATCTGATAAATGTTTCAGCCGCCACTAGCGTTGTTCACAGACAGACGGACAGACGTATGAACGGACGGACGGACAGACGGACGGACGGACGGACGGACAGATGGATAGACGGATAGACGGACAGACGGATAGACGGTCGTTTTCCGTCATACGATTCGATTCGTATCAAGGGCTAACAAAATGTAAATTCTGGCGGCACCACGTGTTAGAGGATTTTTTTCTAAATTTAGCAACTCGATTTATCCACTATTTCGGTACCAGAGCCCTGAAATAAGAGATTTTTCTGCCGAAAATTCACCGTTTTACCGCGCAGCATTACGTAACTTTCTCTCTACTCCGTAGCGAGAAAGAAGAAAACTTCCTACCTTTCTTACTGCCGATACAACAGCATATCCTAACGATAAACATTGTTTTCTTCCATAAGTCAGTTGCACTGTTCTTGAGTTTTAAAATCCTTGACTCAAATAATAAAGACGGCGTTTCTGGTACGAGCAATGTAACATTATGTAAGAAAATTGTTAGCTGGTAGGTATTCCTTATTTGATACACCTGTGAATGGGTCCGTTAAGACTCTGAGATGTACATCTGCGATATTCTATTTCTTGTTTCGATACCAACAGTCATTAATGTTTTGTACTCAACATTTCGACAAAACAACAACAGATGTTATGATTGATGTCTGTTATTAGTATACCTTCTCCATACTTTTGAAAGAGACATTATTATACTGTACGGTCAGTAATCTACCTGTCTTTGCCCATCAAATAATAAATAAGAAAATGTTATTCACCAGAATTACCTTCAAGGTAAGACTATATGAACAGCATAGTCCCATTAACATTAGTGGCTAGAGGAAATCACTTTCTTCATCATCTTCTTCTTCTACTAGTTCTTCTTCTTTTCGGTGTACACAATTTCTTTTGACACGAAAGGTGGTACCGTGCTTCTTCTGTTAGCAAATCCTCGTTAGGATTGCATGTTATTTTCCGACCCCATTTGTATGACAGTTGTCATCCGCATTATTGTTGGTTTCAAGTAACATTTTAAAACTTTGTCCACAAAATGTAGGGTTTTCTTACTAATAACAATATATAAGCAAAATATAATCTTCTATCGCACTTTTGGTGCAAGGTAAAATGACTCATCGACTGCACTAGGTGAAAGGCTGGATGACAAGTGAAACAATGTAAGACAAGTGTAATCGTATTCATGATTGGCTGTTCTGATTAGGAAGTAGGCTCAGACGCTGCGTATTTAGAAAATTAAGTCCCAAATATTTCTAGCCCCGGACAAAATTGTTCGAGTCTCTTTACAATATATATGCCAGAAAAAAGGTTGATGCGCTTGTCTCAGTTAAACAATCATCATATTTTTTATTTATTTTACTTAAAGTCGCATCAACGACAAGGTTATTAGCGACTGCAAAAATACATGTTATACTATCATTAAAACAGGATTAAAATTACATTGTGAAAATGCAGTTTGCACAAGAATGAAACATAATTTACAATTGACAGACAGACTTATAAATCGTTATACACTTTTAATAATTTTCATAATGACAATATTTTATCCTAAAAGTCACTGGAGTATAAAATATTTTCAAGATTATCAGTCTGTAGGATTGATTGGCGTTCATTGATATATTTTGTACATGACTGAAGGATATGGACAATTGACAGCTGTTCGTTGCATGAATTTATCATATTAAAACTATGTTGTGTCATACTTATGGTAAATATAACATTGAGGGGTTCGAAAAAATAGATAATTTTCACACAACCTCAAGTAAATGAGCTGTGGGTTGAGCTCTGAAATGAGGTGGTCAGTCACGTTTACTGGCTTTTTATATTGAGCGTGAAATAGATAACCTTCACCATCACCTTGTAATCGTAGCTGCACAGTTGGAAGTATAATACTAGGTCGAATTCAGTCCCGGAATGGAGGAGAAGTCTAGCGGCCGGCTGCTCTGATCGGTAGTTTTCCGTGATTTCTCCGATCAACACCAGGCGAATGCCGGAGCAATATTCTACCAAACGGGCCACGGACCGCGCGCGATCTTTCCTTCCTCTTCCTTGTCCAATCCTCTTCCCTTACACACACACACACTTACACTAACACGCACTACACCACCACATATTCCGGGAGACCGGTCGGGAGCTTAGAGCTTGTCTCGGCTGGGGCGGTGTCCCGCTGGTGGGAGAGTCCTGGTTAGGGGTAAAACCCCACTAGCCGACGGTAGGTCGGCGCCGGATCTCGCCATCCAGCGAAGGAAGATCACCGCCGTCACTCGAGAAAAAACATGCATTACACTCACGGGACTAATGACCAAAGCACTTGACGCGCCCGGAAACACGAAAAAATCAATCAATCCATTGGAAATATAATATAGGCCTTTCTAAGTAATTGGTGCGATGTGGTTTTGAAAAATAAAAGACAGAAAATCCATTAATTTTATTATTTTGGAGGTTTGGAATAACCCATTTATAAATAGGTATCAAACTTTGAAGTTCAAAAGTGGGTGTGCATGAAAATTCGTACCGGTGGAGGTAGCTCAGGGCATCAGTTTTAATTCATCTTTCAACTATTTATCGTTAAAATGTTGAGATGGATCTCTGATATTTAAAAAAAAATGTGCGCAGATAATCTTCTCTCTTATACGTCATATACAGTTTTTACTGTTTTTGACCAAATCAAATCAAATCAAATCAACTGATGTCACTATAGGGCCTCTGACCGGAAGGTTTTCGGGTTCCACTCCTTACGGTGTCAGGATTTTCGACACCAGATACGTAGTTAAGTTGCGTTCAGTCGCTGTCTGGAGGAGAATTCTAGCGACCGGCTGCTTCGATGGGTAGTTTTCCGTGTTTTCTTATCAATACGAGGCGAATGCCGGAGCAGTACCTTAGCAAACGAGACACCGACTGCGCGCGATATTTCCTTCCTCATTCTTGTCCGATCCTCACCCCTTACTTACACACTTACACATATGCACTACACTACCACACATGCCAGGAGACCGGCTGGGAGCTTACAGTTTCTCTCGGTAGGGGCAGTGTTCAGCTAGTGGGTAAGTGGTTGGCGGATCTCATCATTGAATGGGGAAAGATCACCGCCACCTCTCGAGGAAAGCACATGAAACACATTTTCGGACTAATGAGCATAGTAATTCACGCGTAAGGAATCACTAATTAATCAATCGATGACAATTCATTGCGGTGAATGACTGTAATTTGGTTGTAAATTAGCCAACATGAACTATATTGATGCCTTATTTTACGTGGCGAGTCTCAGGCCTGCTCTTCCGTCTGACCACGCAAATTTCGCTACGCTTCTTTCACCAACTAGGGGAGAAAGATGGTATTACAGTTAAGTCTGCCTAAACCGGAATCGATCGGGACAAAAAATACGGTTTAGCAAGGTTGTCATTTTATGGCCTGATATTGACGTTTCAGCCCTGAAAGCAGTAAATTACATGACTTCATTATATTAATAATAATAATAATAATAATAATAATAATAATAAAAACAATAACAATAATAATGGTAATTCCTGCAACCACTAACGTAAAGTAATAAGACATACTATTATAAAATAATATGATTTGACTTTGATTACCTGAAGAGTAGCTTAACAAAATTGTGGTTAGTTTCGTATCAAATATTATTACAATTCAAATCTTTTAAATATACTTATTGCTTTACTCAATAAAGTCAAACCTTGCTGAGAGTAATAGATGTTAAATGATATATTAAATGAGTTAAGTTAAGTGCTGTGAAGTGCGGTAAAGTTAAAACAAGAATCTAATTTAGTCAATATCTATGTACTTTATATTAATTTTTAGTATCACCTACATATTGGATATCATGACAGAGTTGAATTAACTGTTATAATACTTATGAATGGTGAAAATATGATTATTGCATACTTGTCTTGTACTGCACTCTTTTATTATAATTATTATCATTATTATTATTATTGTTATTATTATTATTATTATTATTATTATTATTGTAATTATTAATTAACTGCCACCGGTCACAATTGCAGCTCAAATAAATGTAATTAACCTAAGGACTTCGTTTAATAGTTCCCCAATAACATATTTTGACGTGTCTGACGGTACTTACTTGATAAGTAACTTATATTCTAGATTTTGGCCATGTACACAAGCACAACAACGCAAACGCTATAACTTGTCATGTACGATTGGTTACCAAATTTGCCGGAATGACGTCGCATGGCTCCTATAACGTATTTCATTATAATTTCATATATATTTATTTCCTAAATAAATTATATTCTCAATTTGGCTGCTTACACACGCACAACCTCGTCATTCATGAATGTTTTCCTATTTTAATAGCGAATTTCACAGTGAAACATTGAAAGTAACCTCAATTTCACTGATTGGATCCAATCCGTCAGACGCGAGAAATCGCGTCTCAAATTTATATCAGTCTAGGGAATTCCAGTCGCGCGCAATTATTTTAAACTTTTGTGTATAAACATCTCTGAACATATTCCAACAGTGTACACTAACTCAACTTTCCAATTGAAATATTACGTAAAACAGAATACTATTCAACTGCTCGTATTGTTGCGCTCTTGATTTATTGATCTATGTTTCTGCTCCTCGTGTTTCTACTTTGTTTTAATTAATCGAAGGTCTTTTCATAATGTGCTATGAATATTATTAGTGCACATTATCATAATCTTAAATGTTATTTCATTGTTTTGACTTAGAAGATTAGTTCAATTTTACATCAGATTAGTTCAACCTACCCAACCTTTCAATTGAAAACGATTCTGGAGAAAGATGTTGCAGAAGATTGACCCGCATGTTGTTTCACACTTACCAGGGAGAGTGAAGAATGCATCTAAGATATGTTCTACAATTTGGGTTATATTCACCATGTGGTTTGCCTACTGCTATTCATACGGGGCTCTATATACTTGGAATGATACAGTGAATTCTTTGTATCTTGAAGACTTCAAACTTCTGCATGTGATTGTGATGCACAATCAAACAGTTTGGGGACTTATAGCAGACATTCATTCAGCGCTAAATCTAGTCCTTATATGTATATTGACAATGGTTTTAAATTATTTGGCTCATAATAATTTGTATGAACCATTGTTTGTTACAGAATTAATTCTCCAAATGAACCTTGCACTGATAGTTCCTGTTTCCTCAAAAATATATGCACATGTTTTTAATTATAAACAATTATGTGTAATGTTTTGTTTCCTTAAATGTTCACTAACTTTCGTGAAATTTTTAGTTCATAACGACAATAACGATATGGAAACATTGTATGGAGTATTCATGTTATGCATGGTAGTCACCATTGTTTTGTCCATAAAATCACCATTACTTTGTGAAAACGAGTTTGGGAAAGAATTATTTCCGTCAACAAACATTTGTTCAAAACTTCTATGGCTGGTACGAAAACCCCTAGTGATTAATGTAGCATTATGTTCATTTCTACAGAAGTTTCTAAGCACAACAACTATGGAATACATAGAAAGACATTTTACTTCCGACATCAATGAAGTACAATTCAAAACCGACATGGCAGCTTGTATACTATGTGGTTTAGTTGCAACTGGTTTGAATTTTAGTCGCAAAAAACATTTTGCATTCAAAAATCTTTACAGAATTCAACTGCTGACTAGTCCATTTATTTACATAGCCACGTATTTCATTGACCACATTAATTCGCACTTTGTTTTAGGGATTTATAGTTTGTATTTCACAATGATGGAAGTATTTCTAACAAGTCCTCTGCCCGTCAGTGTTGGTAAATATTTCAGTTATTCAGGAGCAGCAGTAACAGCAATCGCATTGACTGTAGGAACCACAGGAGATACAGCAGCTTCTTTTGTTTTACGTTTGTTGCCTCCCTTTATTCATCCTGTCGTTGCAATGATTAACATGGTTTTGTCTACATACGCTATTTACTTTTTAAATGAATATTATGGAGAAACATTATTATCATTTTAATTAGTTTTCCATCATAAAATGAAAAAAAGAATTAAGATTTTTTGTACATAATTAACACTTGATTTTGTTTGAATTGAAACAATAGTTGGTAATTTTACACATTTGTTGGTAAAACTGGAACAGTATCTTGTGTTAAAAGTTTGAAACTAACTCTATAAAAATATGTATTGTCGTTGTTTAGAAGCCAATGTTAATGGTTATTGGAATCCGGACAATTTTAACAACCTAGTTTTGTACTTTATGGTAATTTCTTTTATAATTTTGGCTGGTATAATAAGTATAATAAAGTAAAATGTTTACGATGATCGTTTTTATTAAGTGACATTTTGGTTTTTAGCGTTAAATTACTTCAAATAATAGTATATTATCTGGAATACGTATAAAACGATGTATTGATGGGTATTAATGTACAAGTCGGTAGCGATATTACGATACAAGCACGTTTCATAAACTTCATACGAGTTGTTTAATACATTAAATCAAGTTTCTTACAATAATTTTTACACAGTTACTAGTAATACCGGTTAGTTTTAGAACACTAACAGCGTTATAAAAGTTCAAATTTAAGCACTAGAGCTAACTAAATGTGAGGCGATCCTCAAATGTTCAGATGACTGTGAATGCAACAAAGAAAACACAATACTCGGGTCTGATTAGCTACAACTAATCTTAACATTGTATCCAATTAAGTTGATTTGTATACCTGAATTAAAATAAAAGAGAATTCAGTAGGGCTGTCTAAAAAATAGAGTATGACACAAGTGGATAAATACACACACTTAAATAGCACAGAATCAAACACGGAGGAGAAAAGGCGATGGTGTGAGGATATGTTGCGTCGTCTGGTGTAGATGAATCTGTTTTCATTAAAGACACGATGACGAAGGAAAACTACTTGACCCTTCTGAGGAACATTTTACATCATCAAACTTGGGATTCGGATTTCATTTGAATTGTATCAGGACAACGATCCCGAACACAAGGCACACATCGTAAGTGAATGGTTGCTTAACTGCCTAAAAGTTTTGGAGACACCACCACAATCACCCGACCTTAACCATATTGAAAATGTTTGGGGTAAATTGAAAGAATCACTGAGCCTGAGACCGCCAACTTCAGTAAAAAAAATTAACTGACCGTCCGAAAGAAGAATGGAAGCAGTTAAGTCCACTTTGTTTGAAGAAAATTATCAGCAGTATGCCGACGACTGATGAGAAAAGTGAGGGGATAAAAAGTAAAAGATGCTTTACAAAATACTGAACTTTTAATTTTGTATTGTAAATATATAGGGGAAGAGTTTTTTGAGTTAATTTATGCTACGTGGTTAAATATTTTCTTGGGTCTCTTAAAATCATTGTTTTTGTAAAATTATAATAAAAGGTTAATTTATTTAATTTCATTAAAATTGAAAGGTTTATTGTGGTTTTAAGGTATGCTGGTTTATTTTGTTGCGTGTTTTCATGTTATTGTGTTTACATTATATAAATTTCAAGTCACGCTCCTTTTTCGTGTCAAATTTTGTTCTATTTTACTTTCTTGCTACAGAGTAGAAAGAAAAATTGAATCACGGCAAAACGCCTATCAGTCTGTCTGTCCGTCAACCAACTAACTACCCGCTAAACCGTTCAGCCGATTGTTTCAAAATTGAAATTTCCCGATCGATTAGGCTGATGTTGCGGCCTCTTGAATTTGAAACTGATATTTTAATTTCGGGGAAACTTTACATTAAGCCCCTGGGATATTTTCTAAATTTTCAAAAAAAAAAAAAAAACCTCCATCGTTTATGATTAAATTGTGTTGTTAGGTAATGTGTAAGATGTTTAAGAGAATGCTGCAGGTCTCATGTTCATTGAAAAACCCTAATGTTTTAAAAATTGCAAAAGTTCAAACTTTTTTCGGAGTCTTCCTATAACTAAAATATTACATATAGAGATTTTTCTCTCAAAAAATCTGTTCTTTAAAGTCAGAGTTTGAAATAAGGTTATGTACAATTTTCCGAAAATTTGAGTACTTTTCTCGTAATTTTGCGTGAAAATTCGGGAGGGAAAGTACATTCCTTTTTTTAGCACCACTAGTTTTTCCTGGTTTGGCTGAAAATTTTTCAATGGAATAAATTTTGTTGCAACCGTTCATATAAATATTTTATAGAAAAAGAAGCTATTGTTCACGCAACTAATAATGTATTGTTCAATGTCTGATATGCCTGTCAGCTTGGTGCCGACTGTACAGATTATTCTATCATATGTTACAAATACGTAAGTCAATCAATGCGATCCTGGTGGCTGTGTTTTGAACCAGAGCCGCCAAGAGATGCATTGGATATCGGCTACGCCGACCACACAGTTCTAATGTACTTGTTGAGGGAGAGGCATGACGCCTTGTAAGCCACTGGTTTTTGCAGTGTTTTTTTTCGCGGCTACAGTATATTTGTGCTACCACTGAGTTCACTGTCATGTGGCACATGTAACGTGTGAGTGGTGCCCTTGTTGGTTATGTGTTACGCGGCTGGGATTCCGTGAACAATGGTTTTCACCACATGCTCTCTGCTGCGATGCCACGTGCACGGGCGCACGGCCTTTGTATCTGGAGCCATCGCCCTACTGATGGCATTAGGATATGTCCAGCATGCGCTCGTGTATTGTTAAGGTGTTAAATTTTGTGATTGTGCATTGTGCGGCTGACATGCTGTGAATACCAATTTCTACCACATGCTCTCTCCTATGCCACGTGCGCAGGCACACGGCTATACTGCATTTCTTTTACTCTGTACTGCAGTTTCATTTAATACGCTTTAATGGTTTGTGTGAGTTGTGTAATTGTTTATTTGATGTATTTGGGTTACAACATAAACTCAAAGGTTTGAAAAACAAAGTGTTTGAACAGTTTATAAAATACCATGCACCTTCCCATTCATAAGAGCTTAGAAATTAAAAACTGAGTATCTTAGGAGTGTATAGGGTTGTCTTATCATAGTTCACTGTTTTCTGACACCCTTACAGCTATATAAAATAGAAAGCTGATATTTTCAGATTATGTTTAGGCCAGTATTTAGAATAACGCACATTACAATAAATGCACTACTTTGAAAACAAACAGAAACACAATGTCTTAATATTTTAAAAAATGTTCAATTTTTTAAGCACGTATTTTAAAAATTATTTGCCAAAAAACTATAACTGTGTATTATTTCATAGTTGACTAATATTTAGATAATTGTGTGGTCTGAAAGCCTATTAAATCTGATTTATTTCTTTGCTATATTTGTGATATAAACTAAATTAATTAAAGATCAAAATAAAAGATGCAATACACTAAAATATAAATAAAAAAATACAGTAAGGATTTTAAAGGGAAGAACTCATGTTTATACTGTACATTTTAATTCACACCAGTGTCAAAGTCTTCTAGAAATTGGGGTTTGAAAATGCTTAATTTTGACCGTAACTTCTATTGCGTTCACATACATGTGCCCTTCAAAACGGATAACAGTTCTCATAGGGAGATTAGGCATTTTGACTACTTTCTCGTATACGTACGTATATACGGAGTAATGTAAGTAGTATAGAGAAAGTTATGTAATGCTGCAGAAAATCGATTTCGATATTTCAACAGAAACAGAAAAAGGATTTTTTTTTCAAAACATCCGTCCCTCATCTGTCTGTCAGTCTGTTTGTCCTTCCATCTGCCAGTCTGTGAACACAGCTAGGACCTAAACTATACGTAGTACTTTTTCCAATATGGATATTCCCCAGCCGATCTGGTACGAGTCAAAGCTTTGCGATTTAGAAAAACATTCTTTAAAATTTGGGGTATTTTACATGAAGCCCCAGGTACATTTTGAAAATTTTCTCAACAATGGCTCTAAATTAAAAAAAAAACTTTTAAAGAATAGAAGAAAATACAAATATAAAGATGGCATAGGTCACGTTTTCACTATTAACTCTAAATTTTCGAAAATTGAAAAAAAAAAGGTTTTTTCGGCGTCTTCCTACAACTACAAAATAGAAGATAAACATTTTTCCTTCAAATGAAATTTGTTGCCCATATTTGATTCTTTCATTAAAATCATGTATTTTTTAAACTTTTTGTAGTTTTCGTGCAATATTGTGTGTAATATGTACAATGAAAAAAAAATAACAAAAACAAGGTTTTTCAAAAACGGCTTCAATATTGTTCTTCAAATTTTTAGTAAAGGTAGTGCATAATGTACTCTTTTTCATATATGCTATTTTGCTATGTTATATTTTTTTCAAAAATTACAAAAATGTAATTTTTTTGACTTGTCTCTCACATCGTTATTATTTACATTAACAGCAATTTGTTCACATTCAACGAAAATTACACAAAAATTACACATGACTGCCTGAAGAACGATTGGTTATGATCAGGTACAGAGCCATCAAATACAATATTAGCGGGACCTATGAATGTTCCCTTTTAAATTCTCAAAAAGTATTCTCGAAAAGAACGTCAGAACTTAAAAGTAGGAAGTTTGCGTTGTTAGAGTATATACTCTATACAATCCAATGAAACATTTAATAGAATGGTGGCCAACGATTGATTATTTCATAACTGTAAACTACTGTGCGATACTCAAACACCTGTAGTACAATGAAGTTTTATCATCATGACTATCATTAGGCAATGATGTGCACTAATACGATTTAACATATCGTTTGTATTTATATTATGTTTATTTACGCTCTGCTTCTAAAAACAAATTTACCCATAACTCATAAACCAGAAGGAAATTAACTTATATGATTATAGACAAATGTGGGTAATGATTAGAAGAAGCTAGTAAAATATTTACTTCCTCTCGTTTTCAGAGATAATTTACTTCATCAGTTTGTTGGTTTTAGACAACCAAACATTGAAAAGGCTGTTATTTGCAAGAAACACGGTGACATACGAGAATTCAACAAGAAACAAATAATTTATCAGATTAAATACATACACACAGAATTGTTACTTTTCAGGAAAAACTTAGCTCATCACCTATTTCATCAAGATGAAATAAATATTGAAATGGAGTTAACATGCTGTTCTAGGGATGAAACACGGCGACTTACAATCATTGATTGATTGATTGATTGATTGATTGATTGATTGATTTTTTCGTGTTTCCGGGCGCGTCAACTGCTTTGGTCAATACTCCGTTAGTGTAGTGCATGCTTTTTTTTCTCGGGAGATGGCGGTGATCTTCCCTCTCTGGATGGCGAGATCCGGCGCCGACCTGCCGTAGGCTAGTGAGGTTTCCCCCTAACCAGGACTCTCCCACCAGCGGGGCACCGCCCCAGCCGGGACAAGCTCTAAGCTCCCGACAGATCTCCCGACATGTGTGGTAGTGTAGTGCATGTTAGTATAAGTGTGTGTGTAATGGGAGAGGATAGGACAAGGAACAGGAAGGAAAGATCGCGCGCGATCCGTGGTCTGTGGGGTACTGCTCCGACATTCGCCTGGTGTTGATCGGAGAAACCACGGAAAACTACCGATCAGAGCAGCCGGCCGCTAGAATTCTCTTCCAGACAGCGACTGAATTCGACCTAGCTGGAAAGCTAGTATCGAAAATCCTGCCGCGGTCAGGACTCGAACCTAGGACCTCCCGGTCAGAGGCGCTGCAGTGACATCAGTTGATGCATTTACAATCGACGAATGCGACGACGTACTTCAACACGTGGTTAGAACTGGGGGACTGCGCGTGTCCCGAAGCTTGGCAGGGGGTGGGGGAGGATAAGGGCAGCTCCAAGTGGAAACGCGTCGACACGCAAAACAAAGGCGAACCTGCGCGCGCCGCGGACAAAAACGCGCCATTAATCACACGTGGAATTCCGTGGGCAAAACCCGCGAAAGCATGCGAGGTCAGGAGGAGGCAGGCAGGTCGCGAGCAGCGTGGCAGAGAGCTGAAGACGATTGCAGCAATCTGAGGAGCATAGTGCGAGTCGCTTCCTGGCAGCATCTTCAACAACAACAACAACAACAACAACAACAACAGTAACACCGGGAGCGGAAGCTCAGTGTATCAACTGATGTTACTGCAGCGTCTCTGACCGGGAGGTTCTGAGTTCGAGTCCCGACGGCGGCAGGGTTTTCGACACTAGCTTTTCAGCTAGGTCGAATTCAGTCGCTGTCTGGAGGAGAATTCTAGCGGCCGGCTGCTCTGATCGGTAGTTTTCCGTGGGTTCTCCGATCAGCACCAGGCGAATGCCGGAGCAGTACCCTAACAAACGGGCCACGGGCCGCGCGCGATCTTTCCTTCCTCTTCCTTGTCCTATCCTCTCTCCTTACACACACACACTGGCATGCACTACACTACCACACACGCCGGGAGACCGGTCGGGGACTTAGAACTTGTCCCGGCTGGGGCGGTTCCCCGCTGGTGGGAGCTACCTGGTTGAGGAAAATCACGTTAGTCGATGGTAGGTCGACGTCGGATCTGAATCCGACTACACCCTATATATTGAGAATAATTTAGATAATTGTGACCTGATCTTTGTTAGATTAAAAAGCTCGACCTCGTAAAATTTGTGTAAATTCGAAGATAGTAATTACGACGATGTTCATATGGATATCTTCAGATATTTCGGCTGACCTGAAACACGACAACGAACGCAGGAAGACCATATGGGCTAGTACGAAGACTGACTGCGATGACGAGGATGGCGACAACGATGACGGCGACGACGAGGACGATGCTAATGACGAGTGTAACACTGCGACTTGAATAAAATGAAAAAAACAAAAATATTGTTTCATTTGCTTTATTTCAGCATCGAGAAGTAAAAGAGATGTCATCTTCTGTTTTCATCAAAGTGAACCAATAGAAGAATAAGCCAGGAGAAATAAAAACACCAGAAATTGGTGTTAAAGTTACACATACTTTCTCGCATTCTTTGTAACGGCTTTGCAATATTATACTACTACATGAACCTGTAAAAGTGTTTCCAAACAGCATTTTTTTTATATGCGACGAGATTCGGTCTCCAAGCCTTTGGAAATAACACGACAGGTATGGTTCCCCTACATCAGTAGGAAAATGTCTAAACTCAACCTACAAGCAATTTTCAAAAATTCAAAGACAGTCTCTATACTTCACATATAAGCGTACAGGATACATATGAATATTTCTGAAATGATATGTTGTATAAGTAATACACAAAGTACACACAAATTAACTAATATTACTTATCATTAACAACTTGGCCCTTTTTATGAGGGGCACTTTTATGAGGTGCCACTGCAAAGTCTCCAGTTTGCATCATTTTTCACATTTGTTGCTATTAGTATATATCATATTAAATGCTGTTTGTCAAAAAGTGATCACCTTTGAATCCCTTACATACTCTAAACGTTTGTACGATATATTCCGCGACATATGCTCCATGGGTATACACAAGGTTTTCGTGTTGTAGAACATTCTCGTACGACGAAAGGTCGTCAGACATTTCACCATCCATCTCAATTACCGTTTTCTGAAAGGGCGCGTGGAAGTTACAGAGGCTTTTACAAAAATGTGGAGCATCTGCACCCAACGAACCATTCGAACAGTCCTTTTAGATTCTTCGGAAAGAAATGTCTTTCTGAAACATCTTTTCTGTGTCAGTAAGCCATTGTTTTTAAACAAATATCACCGTTCGTACAAAATGTAAAATTATTTATTGGCACTTCGGACACGCAGAATTACAGCGCAGAGCGTGTCGCGCCTGTAGGATGGTCTCCTATATTTTTTCAGTAGTAAATATACCTTTTACGGCTCTTATGAGCCACCTAACTTTATAAATGAGGTCTATAAAGGAAGAAAATTGCATGGATATGTGTCGAATTGCACTTTGAATTTAAAAATATGAAGGATTTGTTCAAAGAAAGAAAGAAAAGAAAAAACAACTTTTTTGCAAATGCAACCCGCAACACTCGGCCCCATTTTTTAATCTATATCGTTAAATAACTCCTGAATGAACTTTTGGGCCTTAAAAACTAAAATTTTGAGGCCAAAGGCCTCAAAGAAACGTTCTTCACACCTTAATCAACAGGATTTTGCTGGTTTGACGTTTTTGGATGCTATCCCACCTGTTCAGAACCCGTGGAATCTGCCACTCTATGTGAAATTAAATTAATTTCTTAATGTTCTACGCGGTTGAATTAGAGGGAGTCCCTCTCTTCTCGGTAATAACATTAAATAAGTGATTGATTTTTTTCGTGTTTCCGGGCGCGTCAACTGCTTAGGTCATTAGTCCCGTTAGTGTAGCTCATGTTTTTTTCGCGGGAGATGGCGGTGATCTACCCCCGCCGGATGGCGAGATCCGGCGCCGACCTACCGTCGGCTAGTGGGGTTTCCCCCTAACCAGGACTCTCCCACCAGCGGGGCACCGCCCCAGCCGGGACAAGCTCTCAGCTCCCGACCGGTCTCCCGGGATATGTGGTAGTGTAGTGCATGTTAGTGTGTGTGTGTGTGTGTGTGTGTGTGTGTGTGTGTAAGGGGAGAGGATAGAACAGGGAAGAGGAAGGACAGATCGCGCGCGGTCCATGACCCGTTTGGTAGGGTACTGCTCCAGCATTCCCCTGGTGTTGATCGGAGAAACCAAGGAAAACTACCGATCAGAGCAGCCTGCCGCTAGAATTCTCCTCCAGACAGCGACTGAATTCGACCTAGCTGAAAAGGTAGTGTCGAAAATCCTGCCGTCGTCAGGACTAGGACCTAGGACCTTCCGGTCAGAGGTGCTGCAGTGACATCAGTTGATTCACTGAGCTACCGCTTCCGGTACATTAAATAGGAATAGTTTGTATTGACAAGGATATATTTTTTTGTTATCAATTACAAGAAGACATACAAAAAGTGTCGGAAGATGAGGTCTTGAAGGAAAATATTTATTACGGGCTTAATATGGAAATGGAAATATAGGGAAGAGGGTGGGGTTTAACATGCTAGAGTTCTAGCAAGCGTATGCTAGTAACATCTTATCTTGTTATTCACATGACCGAAACTAGGCGCGTTTTGGCGCCACGTGCGTTCCGCTCTGATTTTCCGGTATGGAACCCTCCAGAAGCGTATTGACGTCACGTTTGTCCATTGTTACGAATCTACTGAACTAAATTTTTCCGCAACAGCATATGAACACTGAATGCCGCGATCATTCAAACCCCAACACTAATTCAGCGGCAGCTGTCTTGCCACTCACCAAACATTGCTGTCCGTTGCCCTCCCTCTTAATGTAATTTAAATAAGAACACTGAGTAAGACAGAAAGCAAATATTTTATTCGCGAATTCATGTAACCAGAATGTGTGTGTGTGTATAATACATTAAAATTATTGAAAATGAATGTATATGTATTCGCCGGGAGCGAAAATAAAAGAGTAGGATGCAACAATTACGAAGAGGACATTGGGTAGCCATATTCGACATTGAAGTAATAGATGCAAATATTGTGATGAAAATAGTGAGACTTAGAAATGTTTGAGGCCAAAATAAAAAATAAATATGAGACATTGGAGATTTCTAGGACAAAATAAACATAGCTCCGTATGATTTGGGACGTGGACATTTATAGAATATAAATTGTTATTTTGGAAACCCCACCTAACGAAATATAAGAGACACGAACAGCCAATGGCGACAGATTTGAGTAAAGACATTAGCATCGAGTCAAGATAATAAAGTATCGCGAAACGAGTTACAGTGAATAACAAAATTACTAACAAACATTTGGTAAACAAACGAAAACGAAGGTTACATGTTACATGAGAGCCATGATTTTGCAAGACGACATTTGGTTGCCGATACGAGCACATAAAAAGATATCTGGTCACCGATGCGAGGACATCAAAAGATATCTGGTCGCCGATACGAGCACATCAAAAGATATCTGGTCACCGATGCGAGGACATCAAAAGATATCTGGTCGCCGATGCGAGCACATCAAAAGATATCTGGTCGCCAATGCTAGCACATGTAAAGCCAGCTAATCATTTTTATATTCCGACAGATAGAACATTAGTTGTAAATGAAAGCAGTCTCGAGTAGGAATGTCGACCTGAGGCGAATATTGGCGTGAACAGTGTAAATTCTGTAATACCAGATTTAGGACGTTAACTTGAACATAACTTACACATCATGACAGACGATTACTGGTGATTGACGAGATTCTTCGGGGACGATTCATGACTTCTAGAACGCAGGCGACGAGGAGGACATCAATTTCATAAACTGTAAGCGCCACGAAAAACATCTTGTAAGATTGCCAAATCATTCTTGACAAAGAAGTTATTAGACAATTTTTTACATTAAAGTAAAGGCATTTCATTAGCAAAATACATGTAATATTTGATGGCAAGCCGAATAATTTATAAAGTAAAAATATTGTAAATAATATATGTAATAGAACTAATAAATAATATAATTTAGTAATCGAAATATGAAAGCTATTTTTTATTAATAGTCAGAAATTGCAGATCAACCATTCTGCGTTCTTCTTAAAAGAAACATTTTCGGCATTTACCTACCTAGACCGTATTGGATAGGACGTCGGGCCACGTAAGTAATACTATTTAATTGTAAGAATATGGGAGTCAGACATCAACAAAATATTGAGTTTAGAATTTCAAAAAGACTTCAGGTTGGTTTTCATAAGGTAGGGCACATTGTGTTAATAAATTCCAAAGATTTTACCTTCGTTTTAAATTGTCTAGGCCCAGCGTGGATCAGATTATATGAAATATTATATTAATATTAATATTTTAAAATAGTTTTAATATAAATATAATATTAAAATTGCATTTATATTACTGTTTTAACGAAATGCACGATTGTCAGTAAATGAAAGGGATCGTTTAATGAAGTTTACTCATTTACTCGAATGGTTACAGAAATCATTACTGTGGTTCTAATTATATTGTGTTTATGTATTCTCTTTGCATACATTTCATTCGGACTGTATCTCCTGTAAGTGGACTTCGGGTGGCAGGAACACTGGCTGAGGTTCCATGCAGCAAAGTGCTCAGCGGAGAGAGAGGATATGAGCAAACAAAGCGGAGAGGAGTTTGCGTTCTGCCTAGAGACAGGATTGTGGACGAGTTAACATAGCGAGTAGACTGCAGTCGTACGGTATCTGATTCACACCGGAAAGCTTTAGGGGAACCAAATTCTATTTGTTGAGGGGATACGGACAACCTCAACTCGGGTTTTGGGCTGAATGTACTGTATTACCTGCTCACTTTACTGTTGATGTTGGCAGAAAATCTGTTGTTTGTTTTTAGCAGGTCATCGCCTTCTACCTCCTTGCATTCCATGCGTTTCATGAGTAGGAAGCGGAGACACACAGTAAGCTAGGAAAGAGACAAACCTGTCGTAATAAGTTTACAGCGAAAACTATAAACGTTGCAAATCTAACAATGATAGCAATAAAATGATATGATAAGAATAATAACAATAATAATAATAACAACAATAATATATATTATTGTTATGTGTGTGTGTGTGCGCGTGCGTGCGTGCGTGTGTGTGTGTGCGTGCGTGCGTGTGTGTGTGTGTGTGTGTGTGTTACTTTCTGAAAGTTCCAAACAAACGTCTTCCGACAAAAAGGGAAAATCGTGAAGTCTGTTGAGTTCTAAACAATGTCATACAAACCAAACAAATATTTATCGTACGACTGAAGTAAACAAACGGGGTATTTTCCGAGGTTCAACATTATCGATTCAACAGCATAAGAAAAAATTTCAAATCCTCCCCCCCAAAAAACAACAATTATTTCCTCAAAGCAAAAGTTTTCAAGAAATTATCAAGATCACACTTTTAGTTTGTTTATTTAGTCAATAGTATCACGTAAACATTTTTTAAAGCATTCAGAAAATTTTTCAGCTTTGTACGCTTGTTCTTCAATAAAATTAAGTTAGCACAATAATAAGCAAACAAATACTATCATAAAAATATTTGTTAATATGGTAGTTAAGTATTATTCACGAACAGCCTCTTCTTTCAACTTGGGTACATTAGAATACAAGTGTATATTTCTTCCAAATACTTCAAAAGTTTTCAGTGCTTAGTGCCAATCTTATAAAATAAAAATGACTAACGTTTAGCATATTATAAAAAGATTACAAGTGATTTTTTAAAACTTTTTTACACAAATAAAATTTACGTGTCTGAAATTCATAAGCTTCCTAATCAGAGTCCAATGGGTAAGAATAATATTTGGTGGAAATTTTCAAGAGCTACGTAGTTTGTTTGGTGCTACTATTGTGAAAATACTGGAAATACCGACTCTGGCATTTGTTTATTTTGAGCTTGCCAACGGCAAAAGTACGTATTGTTCGAGCACTATACTAGACATATCTAATAGGTTAAACCTTATACGCACATTTTTTACATACATTTTATACATACCTGTTAGATATGCATTGTATTGTGCTCGAACAATAAGTACTTTTGCCCGCAGCAAGCTTCAGGTAAACAAATGAAAAAGTCGGTATTTCCACGACAGTCCTACCAAATTAACTACATAGCAGGTTTGTAGGAACAAATGGTTTTTTCCACCGAAGCAAAAAAATATTATTATTATTATTATTATTATTATTATTATTATTACTATTATAATTATTATGATTGCCAAAAACGCTCGTCGCTGTATTCATAATTAAACATTTGATTAAGAAGAGGTAGTAGAAATCCCGTAGCGACAAAAATATATACCATGGGGGGGGGGGGAAGTTGAAGTGCTTGGGGAACAGTCATGAAACAGTATTGTAGATGTGGAGAAGTAGGGGCAGAACATCATTCGCGTAGCGGTGTAGTGTGCTTGGACACTGATATTGAAAACTTTCTCCATAAAATCAGTTTTACCATTAATTATCCTCTCATTAACCAATGCTTGCCACATATTCCAATAATTTGAGTTTAAAATCAAATTTCATAGGAAAAATTATGTTTCCAGCCAACAACAATTGAAGCATTAAATAATTTGGTTATTAATACCCATTAACATGATATTATATAAATATTAAATATCGTATTTATTCCATGTATGCTGATACGTTTATATCTTTAACTCTCTTTTAGAGGTTCATGAAATTTAATTCCCAAGAATGACAATTGCAGAGTCGTGGATCCATAAAAAGCTTGAGCATAAAAATGAACTGCGAGAATAGTTTTAAAAGACCGCGCTCTCGAGAAGGGAAACGCAAATCCGAAAAAAAAACGCCGATCGGGTTTTTCACATTACACCGGTCTGCACTTCGCAGCATACGAGAAAGTAAATCTCACGTTGGGGTTTCGTATCCGATACGAGCTTCTCGTTTGGCGGTCCGCCGCCAGGGGCGCGGCTGTAGCGTCGCAAATCGCTCGGCTATTCGGCAGATGGCGGCGTGTGTGCGCGGCGATGCGCGCGCTCTCTCGCGGCCCACAATCCAAATCTCCGAGGCCATTTGCGTTCGTCGTAATGGGCCCCGAACCGTGCACGGTAACTACGCACTAAGCATTAGCACGTTACGCATGGGCTGGCTCACGCGCTGGTGAGTGGGCGGTGGGTTGGACTAGGAATGGCAACGACGGACAGAAGCTACATAGGAAATTTAATAAAAAAAACTTACCTCTATGAAGTTGATTGATTGATTGATTGATTGATTGATTGGTTGATTTTTTCGTGTTTCCGGGCGCATCAACTGCTTCGGTCATTAGTCCTGTTAGTGTGGTGCATGTTTTTTCTCGGGAGATGGCGGTGATCTTCCCCCACTGGATGGCGAGATCCGGCGCCGACCTACCGTCGGGTAGTGGGGTTTCCCCCTAACCAGGACTCTCCCGCCAGCGGGGCACCGCCCCAGCCGGGACAAGTTCTAAGTCCCTGACCGGTCTCCCGGAATATGTGGTAGTGTAGTGCATGATAGTGTAAATGTGTGTGTAAAGAGAGAGGATAGGACAAGGAAGAGGAAGGACAGATCCGTGGCCCGTTTGGTAGGGTACTGCTCCGGCATTCGCCTGTTGTTGATCGGAGAGACCACGGAAAACTACCGTTCAGAGCAGCTGGCCCCTAGAATTCTCCTCCAGACAGTGAGTGAATTCGACCTAGCTGGAAAGCTAGTGTCAAAAATCCTGCCGCCGTTATCTCTATGAAGAGTGAACTTCCTTTAGACAACTGAAACTCAGCTGCGACACGATTGATTGATTATTTCGTGTTGTAGGGCGTGTGATCTGCTATGGTCATTAGTCTCGTAAGTGTAGTGCATGTTTTTATCACGGAAGGTGGCGGTGTTCTTCCTCTGCTGAATGTTGAGATACGTCGACGACCTACACTAGGCTTGCGGGTTTTTCCCAAACCACGTGTCTCCTACCAGATCAATGCTCCCGACTGGTCTTCTGACAAGTGCGGTAGTGTTGTGCATGTAAGTGTAAATGCGTGTCTGTAAGGGAAGAGAATAGGTCAAGAAAGAGGAAGGAGAGATGGCGCTTGGTGCGAGACCCGTTTATTAGGGTTCAGCTAATGCATTCGACTGATGTTGACCAGGGAAACCACGGAAAATCAGTGGGAAAAGCTGCTGACCCCTAGAATTCACTCCAGACAGCTGACGAATTCCACCTTTCTAGACAAGGTCCAAAATCTTGCCCCTGTCGGGACCCGAACCCTAGGGCTTTCTTATCAGAGGCACTGCAGAGACATCAATGGATGCCCTGAGCCCTTTCAGCTGGCTGGTTTCACGATACGAAACCTTCTGCGTGATAGCCTGATCTTGCGACATCGTGAGCGAATTTCCACCAGCGAAGGATAAACACGCGCATTCAGGTCGTCCTATCGAAAGAGAAACCTTCCTATGTGAATAAGTATGAATTATTTCCGGGCGTGACAACTGCAATGGGCATTTACCCTGTAAGTGTAGCGCACGTATCGAAAGAGAAACTTTCCTAAAGTATAAAGTTTTTATTGATTCCGGGTGTGACAACTGCTATGGTCGTGTACTCCATAAGTGTAGTGCACGTATCGAAAGAGAAATTACTTCGAAAGTGAATCAGTATTAATTGTTTCCGGGCGTTATAACTGCTACGGTCATTTCCCCGCAAGTGTAGTGCACGTTGTAATTGGGAAGTAACGGTGATTCTTCCCTGCTGAAACGTGAGATCCAATGCCAACCTACAAGTCGGTTTGCGCCCTTCTCAGTTACTTCACACACTGCTCCAGCCTGAACAAGCTCTAACCTCCCGACGGGTGTCGCGGCATGTGTGGTTGTGTTGAACCCTTCCCTGTGCAAAAACAATGACCTCGGGAAAACGGTCGGTTTTGTGTGGTGCCTGTGCGATTCTCACCGTTTCATAATTCCGTACGCATTATCGTGCGAACGGAGTTAAAAGAATTAACGTTGCACCTTCATTAAAGCGTGGCTACAAAATTTTAGCATGTGACATTGCATTATATCTAAATCAGTGCTTCATTATCATCTGACTTTTCGTAATGTCGGTATAAAATTTCTTGGATTATTTGAATTGACAGTGATTTTCAAATTGATTTTTTTTGTAGAAATGGCGTCATTATGGATAACGTAAGTTCCACCTCGCAAGAACGAGGGCAATTATCGGTTATCTGAACATTACAGGTATGGCACTGGTATTGGAAAAAGAAGCTTTAGAGTGAGCTATTATATAAGATTCTGATATTAAGTTATTATTCAAAGTTTTGAAGCATATTCCTGCGAGGAAATTTAAAATGTGCATGTACTTGGATATGCAAATGTTGCAATAAGAACCACTTGTGGCTTTTACGTAATTTACTGTATTTTGAAATTTTGGCATTATTCAAGTTAATTTAAAAAAATAGTGTTTTAACAGTGAAGAGGTTAACGGAAACAATAATTATTGTCAATAAAATAATAACTTAATGATTAATTTGATTTTAAAAAATCCCATGATTAGCCTCCATTATAATTCAATATTTGTAAATCATAAATAACAAATAATTTGAAATTTATTCTTGCATGTTTAGATATCCGTTAAGAAAATATACAACATTAAAGATATTTCTTACATACTAATCATCATCACATAATTATATTTTTGTTTATTTTTTAATAAATCATTATAAACCCGGCTTTCGACAAACAATCGCAGTTTAACTTAAACTTTCGAGTTTTAGCTTGTGGTCTAGCGCTACATGTTTGCTTTTAGTACCCATAGTTCTGAATTATTTTCTAAAAAAGTCAGAATTTCAAATATGTATAACATTGTTTAACATTTTTAACTAACAACACACTCTTTCACTAGACAATACATTGTTGTATGTCATTTCTGCTTGAGCGACTAGAGGCCGGAGGTGGGGCAAGTTACTAAAGAACATATTAGCGAGATTTAGTATATAGGTTTAAATATTTTTTCTTCAAAACACTCCGGTACTAATCAGCAGTTGTTTTCTCTTGTGTCGTGTCGTCCAGAAGTTTGAGCGTTACACCATTCTCTTTGGTAAACACACCCAATGTCTTCGGCGCAATAGCCTCTGACGAAGCCTGAGCCTACTAGCGGCGTCTCGGCCTTACGACCACGGGTATCGGGGCACGTACCCCTACGCCATTTTCTCGTCTTCTCCGCACACATACACACACACACACACGCACGCACACACGCACACACGCACGCACACACATACACGCGCGTACACACACGCACACACACGAACGCACACACGCACACACTCATATATATATATATATATATATATATATATATATATATATAGAGAGAGAGAGAGAGAGAGAGAGAGTATATACACACACACAAACACACTATATGCTTCTGAGAAGACGACTGTCCGACTGGGAATCGAACCGGGGGTCGCGTCATTGAAAGCGCACACGCTGACCAATGAGCTTTCCGCGAGGGCAAGTGCACCATAGAGCAAGAAAATGGACTATGCTCGGACACACATGATGATCAAGGCAAATATGTGCATTGATGTATTTTGGGTGTGAATAGGGACCTTCATCCAACACGTTAATCGATCGGGATAATGTCTTGCCAATGATTCCGATGATTCGCCAGCCATCTACGTTCGGTGGGTCCTGGCAATATTTTTCTGAAACGAGTTCTGAAACTGCTGGTTCGTCTTACCAGTAGAGAGGAGATGTTACTTAAGCTCTTTGATACTAATTTGTCACAAAAATAAGAAAAAATCGGAAGAATGTATTGTTGTTATTTCAGATACGAGTAATTTGTGAAGAATCCATGGCTACCGGGGTTTGCATGACTACCGGGGTTGCATACCTTACTGCAGCCGGCAACCCGCCAACCAGAGACGTTCAGCGGGTTGCATCTCACAGACACCTGCAACTTCCTCATACTTTTAATACACGTCTGTAACCACTAGTAATTGTGATTCTTTTCGCGTTTCCGGGTGCGTCAACTACTTTGGTCATTAGTCCCGTTAGTGTAGGGCATGTTTTTTCTCGGGAGATGGCGGTGATCTTCTCCCGCTGGACGGCGAGATCCGGTGCCGACTCTCCCACCAGCGGGGCACCGCCCCAGCCGGGACAAGCTATAATCTTCCGACTGATCTCCCGGAATATGTGGTAGTGTAGTGCATGTTAGTGTAAGTGTGCGTGTAATGAGAGAGGATAGGACAAGGAAGAAGTAGGACAGATCGCGTGCGGCCCGTTTGGTAGGGTACTGCTCCGGCATTCGCCTGATGTTAATCGGAGAAACCACGGAAAACTACCGACCAGAGCAACCGGCCGCGAGAATTCTCTTCCAGACAACGACTGAATTCGACTCAGCTGAAAAGCTAGTGTCGAAAATCCTGCCGCCATCAGGACTCGAACCTAGGACCTCCCGGTCAGAGGCGCTGCAGTGACATCAGTTGATGCACTGAGCTACCGCTCCCGGTATAACCAGTTGTAACGATAATTAGTAAATAACGATTGTGTTACCGTACTTATTTGATCTATGTATTGATAATTAGTACTGAAGAAACTTGTTGTATGAAAAAGCAACAGTCTCTCAATATGGGATGTTGTTGATTAATTGTTAGTGATTCCGGGCGCGTTAACTACTACGTTTATTAGTCCCGTAAGTGTTGTGCATGTTTTCCTTGGGAGATGGCTGTGATATTTCATCACTGGATGGCGAGTTCTGGACACCTCCAACCGTTGCCTAGCGGGGTTTTCCACAACCAGGTATCTCCCACCAATGGGGCACTGCCCCAGCCGTGACAAGCTCTGAGTTACCGACCGGTCTCCCGGAGTATGTGGTAGTGTAGTGCATGTTAGTGTAAGTGTGTGTGTAAGAGGAAAGGATAGGACAAGGAAGAGGAAGGAAAGAACGCGCGCCGTCCGTGACCTTTTTGTTAGATAACTGCTCCAGCATTCGCCTGGTGTTGATCGAAGAAACCACGGAAAACTATTGATCAGAGAAGCAGGTCATTAGAATTCTCCTCCAGACAGTGACTAAATTCAGCTTAGCTGACAAACTAGTGTCGAAAATCCTGACACTGTCGGGACTAGAACCTTCGATCTCCCGGTTAGAGGGAATATGGGATGTGAACATGCATTTGGCCCGGCAATGGCTGCACGAGTATTTTAGAAAAGGAAATTAAAACAGAAAATTGTAATAGAACCAGTCTTCTTATTTTCTCCCCTCAGAAACATGCAAAATTGTCACAGCAATTAGAATGTTGTAACAATCTAAGATCCCCACGAACAATTTAGATGCAAAGAACAAACATAACAAGGAATGGCATGAGTAGGAGATGGAAAAACAGAAGAAAGCGGTGTCGCGCACTAATAATTTTTTTATAAATTAAAGAAGACGCGACAAAATCCCAATTTGGACAGTACAAATCAATAGCATTCATTTAGAGGAACATTTCAAAAGTTATTCGAAGCGAATCGCATCGGGGGTTTAAAAGATATGAGTGATTTTGAAAGTACACTTTAGACAATATAACTAGAGATTTTTACAGCCATTGTTATCATAAGAAAGGTAATGTAAAGAAGCGGTTTTTCCTAAAAATTAAGAGAACGCGTAAAGCGATTGAAATGAAACTTTCGGGATTAACAAAGAAAATCACGCGGAAAATTATGACATTACTCGCAACTCTGAAAAATATCGAGGAGCTGCAGTAGAGATGCCAATTGAAATTGTATATTTGGAAATTTTACGAGAGAACAATGATGAGTCGCGAGCGACGGAAATAAAGCAATTTTGGCGTTAATAAACATGAGGAGATCGTATAAGAAATAGTAATAAGATATAAATTGATAATTAAAAGTAGTAATAAAGAGAAATAGCATGGAAAGGACAGAATTAAGTAAAATGGTATGATATTTTGGTAAAGACACGTAAGCGATCGGTAAATGTTCCAGAAAAAAAAGTTGAAGACACAAGGAAACAATGAAAAAAAAAAAAGATGATGCGTAGCAAGCTCGAAGCCAGACGTGGGGAAGAATGCTCCGGAAAAAGATAAAAAATTTAGTATGCAATGGTGCGAGAAACACGGTGAACATGAATGGATATAGTGAGTTTAGGCAATGATGTTCGAAATAACAATGCGTAACGCGGAAATATTTTATGTGTCGCAGTATATTCAACAATAGGACATTTTGGAGGAAATGTAGCACGCGATAGACAGATAATCGCGTTGTTAGTTGCGTAATGGAAATAGGATGATAGGGGAATGAAGGGACATGCTAAGAAGATATTAGCGAGCTCAAGAAAATTTTGGTAATGTGTGGGGATGGAGAAACGCTGCGGGAGAATGGATTTGGAGGATGCTGCGTAATATACATCGAGGACGGCGCGCAGCAATGGTTTGCTGCGAATTACAGCGTTTTCTGCAAAAGGGAAGTTATGAAACTTTGTTTTTTTTTTGTTATGAAATTCACATTTTGAAGGAGAAGAAAGATTAAAATTAGCTTCTGTACAAGATCAAGTTCTGTCTTAACGTAAAATAGATTCAATAGGTATACAGGCAGAATGCGCATTCGGGTGTGAATGAGTTTATTTATAATTGTCAGTATGAATGGAAATATTTTGGATTTTGTGTCATGTAATTTAAGGGTATTATATCGTTCATGTGTTTATGTGTTTATTTTGTTTGTCGTTAAGTGTATTATGTGAGTCATGGGAGAGCAACGACCCCAGTTTGTATTTATATATATATTTCAACTGGAATAACGACTAGCACAGGAATTACAGAAAATAAATGGCGAACATCACTTGGTTCGACATTAAATTAAACGAACGTAGTTTAATTGTTACATGTAGCTAGTTAATGACCTACGCCCACGTGCCCGAATAGTTGTTAGATCCTGTACAGGTCAGCCACAACCTCACACCCAGATTTTATGTGTAAGTAAGAAAATATCGGAAGTTCTGGGAGGGCAGCTAGTCGACGGGCAACCTTGGAGGTGGAAGCTGAGTATAACCAGGGCAATTGATAAGAGCGGGTTTTGGTTATTATTTTGGCGTTATAACGCCGGGCGATTATAAAGATTATAGTTGATCTAGAGCAGGTAATGGTTCATGACATATTTTGGTGCGCCTAACGAGGAGCGATTATAGTTGTTTTATAGATATGAGGAGGACGGTTCATTACAATGTGTATAAACTGTTCTGTCTTGTGGTAATATTTAAGAACCTTGTTCGACAAATTAATCCATAATCGTTAAAGTTGTTTAAATAGTACCCAGGAATATGTTTCTCTGTATTGGCACAAGCAAGAAAGAGGGCGAATGTCCCGATCAATTATACGTTGAAAATATTCTCGTATAGTAGCTTGAAATTGATACTGAATACGTTTGTAGTTACGGTGACATAATGAATTGTAAATAAAAGGCAGAAACTATTTTATAATAATAATCTAAAAAACATAACAAGTAAAGTAATAAAAAGTCATATTAATCCATAATACATAATCCCAAAACAGTAAAGCATATAATCTAAAAATATGACACAAAGACTATAATTATATTATTATTTTTGTTGTCTACTGTGCAAAACGAACAAATTTAGTGAAGCAAAAATCAAAAGGCTTCACGTGGAGTAAAGGCTAACGTACTTTTTTTACAAGTCAATGAAGGAGCACTCAAATAAAAACAGGCTTTTTGAAAAAAAGGGAAAAACATTGACGAGTCTATGGCAAAGTGATACCAAATAGCCTCTCCCTATACTCCAACAAACCACAAAGTCTTTCATTGAAGGTGCGGAGGCAAAGTACACATGTATGACTATGTGAGTGAGTACGTATTTGCTCATTTCAAAGCGAAGTACGAGCTCCATTTGTAAAGATTGGCGTTACATACTGCTTTTTTGCTATTATTTTTTTCTAACGTTGAAAATTTAACCTGAACGGAACGAGAATAGTGAAGAGAGACCATTCCAAATCAAAAAGATAGACTCATTCTGATGAAGTTCATTAAAAACTCAAATGTTTTCTGTGAAAATGAGCGTGAAATTGCGCATTTTTAGAAATGCTGGAACCACGTATAGTGATGAGAGACGACTGTGGCAGAGGTTGAAGCGGCCGATGTGTAGTGTGGTTAGCATAATTTGTTGTCTTCTATTAATTTTCAAGTTTGGTAGACAATTTTTCAATAAATTTATTTAATTAAATAAGAAAGCATTAGAGAAAGGGAAAGAGAGAAAAAGAAAGAGATAAGAGAAATAAAGAGAAAGAATAACAGGGAGGTAGAGAAAGCAAGATATAGAAAATGAATGAAAAATATAAAGAATGGAAAAGAGAAATTGAATAATAATGAATGAAATAATAAACGAAAATTAATAAAAATAATGAAAAGAAGAGAGATAGAAAAAAGTTAAGACCCAGATAGTGATACAAAATGGAAGAGAGTAAGTAGAGAAAGAAATGAAGAGAGGGAAAGAAAGGGAGAGAAATGTAGAGAAAAGGAGAAAGGCTCTAGCAACAACCAGAGCGTTTGTTTCTCTTTGGTTCTCCCTGTTGTCATCTCTTCGGGGAAGTGGTTGAAAAGGTCGTGTCTAGCGATCACTGGTGCAACTTCAATTATCCCTCTATACTTTACCCTGGCTTAATATCTTCGTTTCTAGGGAAAGGTTCGCCACATAGTACCTCTTTACTCTTTGATACACTACGCCACTAACAAGCTTCGCCTTTTAGCGGAGGATATTGCGTTGGTTGCCAGAAATTCTATTCCCTTCACTAAAATCATGAAAGAAACGCGACTGAAAAACACATTGAAGTTTGTTCTGACAGCACAGCGTTCTTTAATATGACTTGGAAAAATGAGGTAATCCGAAAGCAATATCACGTACCCATTTCAATATACAGGTATCTTTGTTTTTCTTTAAAAAGTGAGGCATTGCATATTCAGGGAGTAATTAAAAACTCAAGATTTGTTCTGATTTAAAACACTTAAATTCCATATTTTTACAGTCCATGTTATTTCCATACTCTATTGGAAATTTTCTTATGGTTTGCATTATATAAATGTGAAAAAAATATGAAGAACATTCGAAATGACAATATTACACATAAAAAAAACATTCCGTGTTCTCATATACACATAAATTCAAACATAAAATTCTTGATTGATTGATTAGTTCAGAGCCCGTCAAATTATCTGAACAGTAGTTTCGTTAGAATAGTGATTTTGTATCACGAGAAGTGGCGGTGTTCCACCCTTGCATATTGGTGAGTTTAGGCACCGAGTTACACGTCGGCTTGTGGGAAGACTTCATTCCCTGGTATACGCACCGCCCAAACTAGGACGAGCTCTGGACTCCCGTGAGATCTCCCGACATGTGTGGTAGTTCAATACATGTAAGTGTGTGTGTAAGGAAGGGGTGAGGATAGGTCCAGAAAGAGAAAGGAAAGGTCCCCATTTTCCTTAGCCCGCTTCATATGGTGCTGCTCCGGCCTCTGGTCTTGGCCTGGTGTTGATCGGAGAAACTACGGAAAAGAACCTTTCAGAGAAGCCTGCCACAAGAATGCTTCTCCTGACAACTATGTAGCTAGAATCGATAATCCGCCTCTTGTGGGTCTCAAACCCTAGAATTATCCGGTTATAGCTACACATCAGAGTGAAACGCAACGCTGACTCTAAGATAAACCCAGCCAGACAACGTTTTTGAGCTTACCGAAAAAATTCCACAGCATTGCAGCAGTTGTTTTTTTGCAAATTGTTTCTTACGAGGCATGTCCAAGGAGAGCCAAACATAAATTGCAATCAGTTTTTTCATTTATAAATTTTTTTTTCGAATTTGTCAATTTTCTGTTTCCGCGAAGTGATTTTTATCCGATTGCCCAACGTGCAGACTAGAGGAGAACCTGGTTGGGCCGTGATGACCTGCGTTCGCCGCTGTCGCCCCACTACCGCCCCGCCGCCAACCCCCACCTCCACCCCGCCGCCGCCAAGTCTCCACCGTCAACTCGCCGTCGCCCGCTCGCCGTCGCCCGCTCGCCGTCGCCCGCTCGCCGTCGCCCACTCGCCGTCGCCCACTCGCCGTTGCCCACTCCCGTCGCCCACTCGCCGTCACCAACTCGTCACCAACTCCCCGTCGCCAACTCCCCGTCGCCAACTCCCCGTCGCCAACTCCCCGTCGCCAACTCCCCGTCGTCAACTCCCCGTCGTCAACTCCCCGTCGTCAACTCCCCGTCGCCCCAACTCCCCGTCGCCAACTCCCCGTCGCCAACTCCCCTTCGCCAACTCCCCTTCGCCAACTCCCCGTCGCCAACTCCCCGTCGCCAACTCCCCGTCGCCAACTCCCCGTCGCCAACTCCCCGTCGCCAACTCCCCGTCACCAACTCCCCGTCACCAACTCGCCGTCACCAACTCCCCAGCCGCTTACTCCCCGCCGCACACTACCTCCCGCCTACTCCCCGCCACACCGAAGCCGACCGCTGCTCCCTCCGCTCGTGTCACAGGTCCCATCCGCTCCAACTTCCCTGCCCTACCCCTGCCAGTCCAACTCGCGCCTCCCCATTGCCACCTCCCCGCACCCAAAAGCCCCGTTCCCACCTCTCCACCGCTCCCGCCCGCACCACTCGTCGCCTACCAGCATCCGTCCCTCCATAACCGTCTGCTAATAAACGCGGTTTTAATTCGGCGGCGGCGCGGTGATTAACGAGGGTCGGGCAATCGAGTTACGGCCTCAGCGACGGGCTGGGCGGCTGGGGTTGGTCGGGTCGGGAGCGGGGTCCGGTCGAACGAAAAATTCCCAGAAGTTTCGATAGGTTTTTATTGCACTTCGGTGATTCAAAACTTTAAAGACGAAAATAGAAATATCATTAAAACCACTAGTATAAAAGCCACTCACGTGATAGCGAAACGGTTAATGGTAACGAAACGTTTAATGGTAAGTGTTCAAATTCCTCTATATATTAGTATCTCCCTACGGAATAGTTATTTTACGTTGCGTGAAAAGCTGGCGAATTTTCGGCAGAAAAATTCTTATTAGAAGTCCTTGGTAACGAGAAAGTGGATGAATGCAGTTGCTAAATAAAAAAATATCCTCTATCCCGTGGTGTAGCCGGAATGCACGTTCTATGGGTCCTTCATGCCGAACAATCGAATGACAACAAAACGTCTGTCTGGCCATCTGTGAACAACGCAAGCGGCTAAACCGTTCAGTTCATTTTCTCCAAAATTGATATTCCCCAATCGATCTCGATAATGACGCGGCCTCTTGAATTTGAAATCGATATTGCATTTTTGGGAAGTATTTGTTCACAGACGGATAGACAGATCAACAGATGAAGAAACGTTTTGCTATCATTAGATTTTTCGGTATCAAGGACCCACAAAAGATGGATTCCACCACGTAATAGAGTATTTTTATCTAAATTTTGCAACAGGATTTATCGACATTGTCGTTACCAAGGCCTTATAATATTTATTGTGCCGAAAATTTTTCGTTCCACTAGACCCCCTCTACTCCGTAGCAAGAAAGTAAACTATTGGTGGTAAAACAGCAAGTACTTTATTGCCCTATTCCATTTGACACTTCGCTGTCGGGGATATGCCGTGCCCTACGCACAGTTGAAAACATGAATTTATACTGCGATATTCCTCACGGTGAAATTTCAAAGAAATGTCGTGGAATGTCACCGAAATGTAGCAAACTGTGACTGGGATGCGGCGTCTTCTGGACAGGCAAGAAGAGTCGATTTACTCCGTCCACGGAAGTTTACCATTTCATTCTGCCTATTCCATTGTTGGTATACGGTTAAATGGAGTCTACTTTTTAGTTGTATACTTTTAGAATACAATTATCAATCAATTCAATTTCTCAACTAATACTTATTGTTTTTTGACAAATATAAAACTAATAAAAGAAGTATAAAGCAACGTTTAGGTAACGGAATGAAAATATAAATTTGGCCAAGTTGTATCAACTCGTAAGAAAGAGACAATTGAGGTATGTAGTTTCGGTTTCTATGTACGCATGTTTGTTTGTGAGAGACCGACTCGGGTTCCTAAGAAATGGATACCTGAATATAGGTCGAGGAATTTTAAGTGATATTTAAATACCCAAATAGTAGCGTCTTTAAAATATTAGAATATTGGCAAAACCATGGGGAAGGTCTTTAAAAATATTAGTTAATGGTTCTAGAATTCGGAATAAGAAATCCGCGAAAGCGGCACAGGTAATAGTTTGTCGAATCATTGTGTTCACGAACAATATATTTTCTTTGCGTTGGAACTTCCAATGTTTTATTTAAAATTACCTCAAGAGAGTGGCGAACGGATAGCGACGTTGGGTAAATCAAACTCAGCAGCAAATGAATTTATTAGCGATACCAACGCTTGCGGGTATCTATGGGTGCATATACTGTTGTGGGACATACGTAACAGTTTGTTTCTTGAGATTATAAATTCTATGTACCTAAAGTATTTAATACGAAAACCAACTCATTTTTACAAAAAATACTATATAATTTTGGGAAGTTTAACTACTAAGTTTTACTTTATAAACTAACGAATAGATGCAGTTCATATCCAACATCTTCCCATGGAATATGCCTAGTAACATATCTAGATAGCGAAAACATATCTAGTTAGAACTATTAAAATGTATGATAACGCCAGAAGATTCTTCTCTCTCTTGTAAAATGGATTCAAATGGAATGAGCTGTTTATGGAAGAACTCATCTACTGGTCTGTGGGTATTCAGGTATTAATATCTTCCTCTTCAAATACTATTTTCTTTTCAAATTATAATGCAGAAAAAGTAGAAAAATTCAATAATCGTACTTATCAAACTTTTATTACATAATATGCTATGTACAGCGTCAGTATTACTTAATTTAAATTTTAGGATGTTACGATCTGAAGATAGTCCGTTTAACGAACGACACTAATATTTATTCAATTATTCAATAATTAATTGAAGTTTGCTCGTATTCATAATTTTCACTCATCGGACATTGGGACATCCAATGTAAAACTCTGTATCCTTCTTTTCTTTAATTTGTATGATTAAAACAACAGTTCGCGAATTGAATAATTGTACTTTCAGTTACATTGTGCAATGCATTTAAAATCATTACCCGATTGACGTGAGTATGCATTTGATCATATTAGAATGGAATTCTCACAGCTGTTTCTATTATTGGTTTTAGATATTTTTATCGTGGACGTTTACCGGAGAAGAGCATTTTGGTTGTATCAAATACCGGAGAAATAAGTGATATCATGAATATGAAATAAAAATGCCGTGAATCAACAATTCTAAAAGATACGCGATTGAACTCAATATGGAAATATTTGCTGCTGTTAATGTATATTTAATAAAATTCATGAACACAGAATATTACCACAATACTTTAAACAAACAGCGAAAGCAGAAAAACAAAACTGGAGTCTATTTGGTTTGCAAATTTTAATAACGACCAGTATATTTTTATTCATTCATTTCTGTTCCAAAACATTGCCATGTATCAGAATTTTTGAATCGGTAGATAAAATTGATACCAAAAACTGAGTCTTTCATGCATTTTTCAGCAATGTTAAACCCACTACTAGTTTTTATCATACAAAATAAATTCAATAAACTATCATAAGAAATTAAGACTTTTTTCTACTCCCGTTGTACAATTCTATCATATGATGGCTGCAACCCGTTGCATAATTATACTCATTACGATACAGATTTCATTATAATACAGGTTATTGACCCATCACCGAGAAGTTTACAAACGAAGAATTTACACTTAATTAATCATTAATAATCTTTCTAGTGAATGTTTCGTTCGATTGTGTACAATAAAATTGCATTTAATATTGTGTTATGCTTGTCAGTTTTAATTTCTTTTATTATTAATCATTTTTACGTTAAATATTATTTAAAATATATTGGACCGTAATTTCACTTTGATCGTATTTGACTAGCGCAGTGATAGTTATGGGGGGAACATTTGACTGACGTTACTATCTGAACGCAAGTGATTTTGTTTTATTTGTGGCTGCCGTGTGGTTACCTTTAAAAGCCGGCCAACTCTTTAGTTTAAAACGTCTAGTGAATCAGAAGTGGAGTTGGCTTCTCCAGAAATAAAAGAAAAAGCGAAAATGGCGAGTTACTGCAACTTTTGTACTCTCTCGCATGCTGACTGCAACACCCAACCCATATGAAGCAAGGGTAGTGAGCTGTCCGTTAGGTGGCCTTGGCTGAATCCTGCATGTCAACAGCTACGAAACGATTGAATGTAAAAGTTTAACTTATAAAAGTTAGCATAAGTCGTAGAAAAAGTACTGTATGAAACTCGATGTAATGCGTATTAATACACTCGTGTGAAGTTTATGAAACTCGCTTGTACCTCGCACGTATCATAATATCACATTCGTGTATTAATACCCATCATTACATCATCGTTTCATAATGTACTATTATGCACTAACTTTAACTTGAGCTCAGACACACGAAGAAAAACATCAGGCGGACATTTTCACTTGCAAAATGAAGAAAATTATAAAAGTAATTCGTAGAATGACAACCGCAATGAAAATCTATTTTAGAATGTATGGCATTCTTTCCAGTCATAATTCATTTTGTAATTCTCGTATATCTGCAGAAAATAAGAATGCAAGATTGTAACTATTGCCGTTTCTTACACTTAATTTGTTACTTATTTTCAATATCAGGGAGCGCCAAAATCTGGGTTTCTCTTTTATTTGCAATTTATATTCGCATTGGGTTACTTCCCATGAAAAAGGGTGTTAGTGTGACTATGTACTACCAAACAATAATTCACTCTCGCAAATCTATTACTTTGTTATCATTGTTCAGCTGATTATTTTCTCAAATGGTTTTTCTCTTTCTGTTAAATTTAATTTGTCGTTAAGTTTAAAATAAATACTTACATAAGAGATGCTCATTGAAACGTGATAATTCACGTGTCTATCTTCCTTATGTGAGACAAAACACATTTCCAATCTACATTACTTATTTTTAAAATACGCAAAAATCAGAAAAGTAATCAGTCTCTAGCCATGTGAAATGTGCCAGGGATTTATTAAATAACCAGGAAGACTAAAAAAATATAATAACAATGTAACAGTTTTGATTTTTACTGAAAAATGCAAATATTTAATTTTGTTAATTCCCAGTTTCCCACATCTGTTGCGAAAAATAGTACATTATGAAACGATGATCTAATAATGGGTATTAATACTTTCGTGTGAAGTTCACGATATTTATTTATTTATTTATTTATTTAGTCAAAAACAGTAAAAAAACTGTATGTGACGTATATATAAAATGATCTGCGCACGCTTTCTTAGGTTTTTGAATCCCTTATGAACAATTTAACTATTAATATTTGAAAGCTAAATAATAATAATAATAATAATAATAATAATAATAATAATAATAATAATAATAATAATAACTTTAAAACAGTGAGTGATTAACATTTCATAAACTAGATATTTTCGTTACCGAGTTGTAGAAAACTTATTTGTAACAGTAAACGAACAGGAGATTTGATTTTTCTGTATTGCTAAGAAACACTCGCTCGTACCGTAATATTCAGTGGCATGTGCTGAAGTGCTTTGTTTGGGTAAGCAATAAAATATATATGGCCGGTAAGACATTCATTCGTTCCAAAACGTTGGCTATTCAATTGCTTAGTGTCTTTGAAGTAGTAGTTATAGTACTGACCGGTGTTGGCCTTCCTACCTTAATAATGCTTTTCTTATCTGCGAAATTCCGCGAAACAAAAGGTTTCATCAATAAATCACAAATCACGCACGTGTGTCCGTCTATGCCGCCGCCTGCGGTAGAAAGATCCACATTCGTGCTCTCCCTGCCGAAACACCAGTGTACGCAATCTTACTGACTTTTTACCAGTATTCGTTTTCGTCGTAATCTTACAGATTGCGTGCCCTAGGGCATAACTCACGTGATAGTTTCACTTACACGATAAACTAAAATCTGAATCTGTACGTATAAGCATAAACATACACTACACTTAGAATTACACACTTCAGTGTACATACACCTATACGTATTTATCATTAAGAGCCAAGATTTACGTTTGAAACACTGATTTCATTAAAGTCCCGCAACTCAGCCGATTGCAGGCCCCCAAGAAACGCATTCTTCTATCATTCCTTGGTCTCCTCTGAATTCATCTATTCGTTATCTCGGGGTTCTGATGGACACAAGACTAAATTGGCACAGTCACATCTCGTCCAAAGTAATCGAAGCCAATAGAAGGTTAGCCATTCTTCGCCCGATATTAACTTACGCGTACCCTGTATGGATTTCAGCTGCTCCATCCACATTAAAGAAATTACAAATCTTCCAAAACAAAGTGCAAAGAATAACAGTAAACGCCCCCTGGTTTGTCAGCTACAAGACCCTTCACAACGATCTTGCAATAGAACCAATTACTTTCTTTATTACGAAGCAGGCATATAATTTCTTCAATAATCTAACTCATGTGCAAGGTGCAGTCACCTACGAAATAGGAATCGATCAACCCCCACTCTCTCGCCTAAGAAACAGACTTCCATTCCACATTTTCCTTCAATATCTCTCTGACATTAGATGAGGTAAGAACATTTCTTGCATTTACCTGTCCGTCCCATAGTATCTCCTTTCCAAACCCTATCATTACTACTCTCTAACAAAATTTCCTCGCAATAACTTTGGTTGAAGTTATAATCATTACCAGGGAGGTAACACGAAATTACCCCCTTCACGCTTTGCTGATACAAAGTTGCTCGCCCAATCAACTGAAGAGCCTCACGGCTGAACGTTGTAATGTCTGCCAATGTAAAATAAATAAAATAAATAAATAAATAAATAAATAAATAAAAAGGAACGCACCGAGCACACACGATTGCACCCGTGTTTCCTGACGTCCCGCGCGCCTTGCACACACAGATGCTTGGCAAGAGCGGGCATTTCGTAACTGCTAGTGTAAAACGACACCACGCTTTCGGTAAATTAGAAGATTTATATTATAAATAAAGTAACATTTATTGTCTGCTACGAATAAAGTAAAATGTTTAACAGTAGTTACACGGTACGCAGTGTATTAATACCCACTACATCGAGTTTATCACGATACTTTTTCTATGACTTACGGTAACTTTTATAAGTTGAACTTTTACATTGAATTGTTTCGTGGCCGTTGACATGCAGGATTCTACCAAGGCCATCTAACCTTACCCTCGCATGCTGCTGCAGGAGGCTATGGTCACCAGTCCGCCTACGAGGGAGTACTGCGTTAGGCAAATAGGGTTAAAGAGAAATTACGATGTAATTTATTTTAAATAATATTCTATGAAACAATACTGTAACGAATATTCCTGTGTGCGCGGATTGCTTCATGTGCCGGCGGCCACCACGACCTACCTGTATGCGCGGATTGCGTCAACGGCCTCAGCCCTCGGTGGCCCTCGAACTTGCTAATCCCAGAGTGTATCGCAAAGTCCAGAAAATTCTCGACGGCACCCTCCGAGCATAAATACGCGGCGGCCGGCGACCGCGAGTCAGTATTGTCTGAAGTGGAAGCTGAGCTGTGAAGTGTGTGCATTGCGGTGAATAGCAGTGCAGTGAGTGACGTGAACCGTGGCCAGCGCTGTGAACTGTGGTCAGTGCAGTGAACTGTGGCCAGTGCAGTGGACTGTGGCCAGTGCATAGGACAGTGGTCCGTGCCTAGGACTGTTCGACAGTGTAAGAGAAGTGAACAGTGTAAATAAATAATCAAGAGAATTGTAATGTAAATAAATAATCAAGAGAAGTGTAGTGTAAATAAATAATCAAGAGAAGTGTAGTGTAAATAAATAATCAAGAGACGTTTAGTGTAAATAATTAAGAGAAGTGTGCCGTATAAAGAATAATAAAGTGAATCTGTACATAAATCAAGTGTTTTCAGTGATTGTGTTAAGAAACAAAATAAACGTTTTTGTTAAAATAATGCCAGAGTTTTAATTCACCACCTAGCATCGTAGCAATACTAATAATATAAGAAATTAAACTGACAAGCATAATATAATATTTAACGCAATTGTAATGTACACAATCGAACGGAACATTTACTAGAACGATTTTTAATACCAAAACGTAGGTAGAACTGCAAACTATTTGTTCTGACGTAATCCAACATTTAAAAAAATTGTATTTTACTAAAAATTACAATCAAATCAAATATTGTACACGACGATACTTTATATAAAATCATAATCATAAAGTCATAAAGTCTTGTATAAAAATTGAGTAGTTCCTGATGACCTCACGTAACATTACATTGATGATTACTGAAACAACCGCTTGACTGCAGAAAAATTAATAACGGCTCTGCTTGTATCGGCTTTAGTCCAGAAAAGGAATTCAACTCAAATATAATTTCATTGAACTAGAAACAAGAAAAGACCAGAACAAACTAGTTTCATCAGATTAATAAACGCCCATCGTATGTATTGTCTATTGCAAATTTTAAGGGCTCAGCAGGTCCCGAAAATACTGTATAAAACAACTGTTCCACAAAATACTCATTTTATTGTAAACATCAAGCAGATGAATGCTTATAATTTCCCCCAGTCTCTTTTAAGTGAGAAACCAGCCTATATAACTCCAATAAAATTACGTCCTTCATATGCTGTAATTTATGTTATTTCCTTTCATCAAATAAACGTGACTACGTGTACTATTGACATTTTAGTGCTCCCACGCCAATAATAAAAGACAACTGTTGGGACAGAAAATAATTAATTTATTACGAACTGAAAATAATGGACAAAATTTGATAAGATTCATGCAAAAACATGACAACTAAAAATGTGACTGTAGGAATTGGATTAAAAAAGGCCAAAATCGTCTCAGCATCTGCAGTAGAAGCGTTTGGATATCCCATTGGTGAATTTTTGTGTTTCTTGTGACACCACCTCTGGCTACTGTGAAATCTTAGTGGGATACAAAATTAGTCTTATATTGGAACTATTTGCCTGCGGCAGTTTTTGAGCCCTTTCCTTGCTCAGCGCGAGGTTTTAGAAAACAAATATAGGAAATTAGTCAGTAGGGTGAAAACGTATAGTGAAGTGAAGTGAAGTGAAGTGAAAGGTGCGATTATGCGTAGTCTACAGAAAAAGTATTGAACAATTTATATTTAGATAAATTTATATGCAGTGCAGTGCAGTGAAGTGAAGTGAAGTGAAGTGATTTCATTTCTTCTGAATATGACTGAATAAGTTCTGATTGGTGTGTAGGTGAGGGTTCTTTCGTCTCTCTATGTATATACGCGTATATGTTTGTATGTATGTATATTTGTGTAATATGTAAGTTTATTCATTTATATGTTAGTGTATATGCATTTTAATGTTCAGTATAGGAATGTAAATGCCATATGCATATATAGGAAATGGCAAAGTCAATTTGTTTGTTTATATTTATTTTTTATATATTATTTTATTTGTAATTGTAATTTTGCATTCTGCCACCGGGCATCATTTGCCCAATTTTAGAATAACTTTCTATCTATCTAAAATCGCTTTTGAAGACGCAGGAACGCAACAAATCTCTATTTGAAGGGATTTGCGCTTTCCTGGGTTTAAAAGCAGAACGCTTTGATTCCACGAATGCAAGTGCCTCAATTTCGTAAAACTCGCAAGCATCGGTTGCCATTTCAACTTCTCTGAAACGAAGGTACTGGATTTGGAGTCCCGACGGTGGCGGATTATCGACCTCAGCTAAACCGGGAGAGGTGGATCAGGGCATGGTGTCACTGCACTGCCTCTCACCGGGAGGTCTTAGATTCCAGTCCCGACGGTGGTAGGATTTTAGACACTAGCTTTTCAGCTAGGTTGAATTCAGTCGCCGACTGAATGAGAATTCTAGCGGCCGGCTGCTCTGATCGGTAGTTTACTGTGGTTTCTCCGATCAACACCAGGCGAATTCCGGAGCAGTACCCTAACAAACGGGCCACGGACCGCCCGCGATTTTCCTTCCTTTTCCTTGTCCTATCCTCTCCCCTTACACACACTAACATGCACTATACTAACACAAATGCCGGGAGACCGGTCGGAAGCCTATCCCGACTTAGGCGATGCCCCGCTGGTGGGAGATACTTGGTTGGGGAAATCCTTGCTATCCGACGTGTTTGTCGGCGCGGGAACTCGCCATCCAGCGGGGGAAGAACACCGCCACCTCCCGAGAAAACATGCACTTACGGGACTAATGACCCTAGTAGTTGACGCCCCTGGAATCACTAATAACCAGGCAGCCAACCAACCAACCAACCAACCAACCAGTCGACATCAGATAAGTAGCTAAGACAAATTTAGTCGCACTCTGGAGGAGAATTCCCGCGGCCGGCAGCTCTGATGGACATGGTTTCGTCGATCAATATTAATGAATGACGGAGAAGCACGTTAATGAACGGATCAACGGCGACGATCTTTCCTTCATCATCCTGATCCCTCCTTCTCCTTACACACACACACACACACACACACACACACACACACACACACATCAACTCACACACACACGCGCGCGCGCATTTCACATCTCCAGAGACATTCGGGAGCTTAGAGCTTGTCGCGGGGACTGATGACCCGCTAGCTTAGAGATAGCGGGAGGAGGGCAACCGTGAAAGCTGACCTGTCGAACGGCGCCGGATCTCACCTAACAGCGCGAGAGTTGATTGATTGACTGATGGATAAGTGTTTCTTGTACGTCATCGTCTATTGGTTGTAATTCCCATATGTGAAGTGCATGTTTTTTATTGCGAGGGTGACTGTTATCTTCCTCTGCTGGATGGCGATAACCGGTACCAAACTAAACGTTGGCTTGCGGAGATTTTCCCAACCAGGTATCTCCCAACAGGGGGGCACCGCCCCAGACGGAGCAAGCTCTAGGCTCCCGACATGTGTGCATGTGTAATGTGGTGCATGGGAGTGTGTTTGTAAGTAAGGACTCAAGGCAAACTCGTGCTAGCTGGAATTGAAAATCCTGTCAGCGTTGGGACTCGAACCCAGGAGCTCTCGGTCTGAGGCACTAGTGATCTAAGGCACCTGTGCTGGTAAAACGGGGGAGGGGAAGACACCACTACCTTCCAAAATAAACGTGCACAAGAGTTACGGGACAAATTATTATTGAACTTGATGGACCCAGAAACACAAAACAATTAATCAAGCGATCAAAAACATCCAGCGAATGTAGAACTATGAATATTTATGATCCAGATGTTCAATAAGGTAGAGGGCAAGTACATTTTACCCTAGACGTGTTCTGAATAACAAGAAGAGCAGATATCATATTTTCCATATTTTTAATTGTGACATATCGTATATAAATATTAAAATAACGTGTTTTTCTTATTTGTAGGGTAGTTCGCAATCTAAATACTAAAAATAAGAACAGAATGGAACATAGAAAAGAAAATTCTACAGCTAAAAATCGAGGAAAACCCTTAGTTCTAAATCATGACAGATTTCACTTAATTTTACACAGAGAAAGTTGGAAACTATGATCTAAGCCAATTAGAAACATAATTAAGAAATTGGTTCTGGCCAGAGGTTGTATGAAAGTCAATATTCCAAATGAAGCAATTAGGAACGAACTAGAAATCTAGTCAATTACCGAAATACCAGTTGTAAATAAAGGAAAACGGAGAGAGAGAGAGAGAAAATGACATTAGTAAACCAAAAAGTAGATACAATCCACTGAGCAAATCAAGGGAGGGAGATCAAGAAGGAAATGCTTAGATCAGAAAAGGTTTTAGGCTTAATTCTGGCAAAACATAAACAAATCAGAACTCTTTTCTCCAGCTACCATTTCAATGACATTCTCCTAGGGTGAGTCCGTTGAAAATAAAGATGTTCTCGAATTTATGGTCGAATTCAGCCACTGTCTAGAGAAGAATTTTAGCGGCCGGCTGCTCTAATCGGTAGTTTTCCGTGGTTTCTCCGATCAGCACCAGGTGAATGCCGGAGCAGTACCCTACCAAACGGGCCACGGACCGCGCGCGATCTGTCCTTCCTCTTCCTTGTCCTATCCTCTCCCCTTACCGTAATATGACTTTATATACTTTCAAAATCGTACACAGCTCCAGAATAACCTCTAATGACCCCTATTTCATGTATGTAACCACATGTGGTCAACTCATATTTGCATTTTTCATTATACGGAGACATCATAAATGAAACATATAAGCAAGTATTTTCATTCCTGATTGCTGGATGTTGGTTTACCGAAGATCACTAAGGCATAGTATACACCTAGCCAATGCTTATTAATGACTTGAGTCGGTTCGAATCTTCATCTAAAACTGTGCTTATCCTCTGACACAGTGGTGATCATGACTACACAATGCAAGGTCTACTGCAAAGGGCCATTTTCAGAAGCATTACGACGTCATCCAATGTCTACCTCCAATTGTAAAGACCTGCATGAATTTCTCAAAATTTAAATTATTGTAAAATGGAAACGAAAATAAATATTGAACGTAATGTGTGTATATAGGGATATAATTGCACTCGCAGTAAATAAGAAAACTCGCTTCTATCGTTACGTCGCTCTTATTCTTGAATATCCCACTCGTGCAATTATATACCTCTTTATCCCTCTTTCAGTGCGTAAATTATCTTCACAAATACTACAAAACACATAATAGTACAATACAGAGCGAGACAAAATAGGAATAACCCTCTGACCGTTGTAATAACATTTGCCTATAGTTAGCAAGATGAAAGAAAGTCTTAAGAGTGACAAGGTTTTCTCTTCGTATTTGACGGATATTTCCATCTCATTTCTGTGACACTTTTGATCTGGGTGTATTCATGACATGCGTTGGCTCAAATCTTCTAACCGTATTTAGCTCCTACATGCCTGTAGTTAGGTTGGAAGGAGAAACCTGTGTAATGCCAACGATAGTTGGTCCGCACCGAAGTTGACGGAATTTCGATGCGAAAGATATAAAAAACGTAAGACTGTAATAACGTAACGTATTTTTCGATTATTTCCGTCTCATGTTCCGACACAATGTAGCACTTCTCCTTTTATTTTCTAATAAAAGCATTCTCTTTCAAACATTTGTTTCTGTCGGCCTGCATATGGCATCTACATGCATTGTTCATTCTAGTTAAAACTTCCCAGTGAAAACATTCCACCTCGACGATTTCAGTTCACAATATATTTATATCCTTTAATTAATTTTCACATTTCTATTAAAATTCATAGAAAATTGTTGGAGCCTGGATGATAAAAGAACATCTGTTGCAGTCATACGATCCATGTAATTTTCCTTTATTTCCACAACATTTATTCTAAAAAAACGAGTTCCAATTTGGAGAATTGTATTGTATACGTTAAAACAATTAACGTAAAATGTATTGTGAATTATAACATAGACTCAGTATTAACTGTGTAGAAAGAAAATGAAAACGTATTAATCACTTGACGTGCCACAGTTACAAAACAACTCATTTCAAAACTTTGTTCTCGTGAAAGGAAAGACTGACACGCAACCATTTTAGCTCCAAAACTTCTCATCGTTTGTGGTAAGAGGAGCATAAAACGGTCGTTGGAATAGGGATGCACAACACCAGCTCTTGCGGCACACTCAGTGGTTGGTTGGTTGTTGATTGATTGATTGATTGATTTTTTCGTGTTTCCGGGCGCGTCGACTGCTTCGGTCATTAGTCCCGTGAGTGTAGTTTTTTTTCTCGGGAGATAGCGGTGATCTTGCCCCGCTGGATGGCGAGATCCGGCGCCGACCTACCGTCGGCTAGTGGGGTTTCCCTCTAACCAGGACTCTCCCACCAGCGGGGCACCTCCCCAGCCAGGACAAGCTCTAAGCTCCCGACCGGTCTCCCGAAATATGTGGTAGTGTAGTGCATGTTAGTGTAAGTGTGTGTGTATAAGGAGAGAGGATAGGACAAGGAAGAGGAAGGACAGATCGCGCGCGGTCCGTAGCCCGTTTGTTAGGGTACTGCTCCGGCATTCGCCTGGTGTTGATCGGAGAAACCACGGAAAACTACCGATCATAGCAGCCGGCCGCTAGAATTCTCCTCCAGACAGCGACTGAATTCGACCTAGCTGAAAAGCTAGAGTCGAAAATCCTGCCGCCGTCAGGAATCGAACCTAGGACCTCCTGGTCAGAGGCGCTGCAGTGACATCAGTTGATGCACTGAGCTACCGCTCCCGGTGGTTGGTTGTAAGTGATTTCGATTTCGGGCACGTCAACTACTGACGGTGTTAGTCCCGTACGTGTAGTGCGTTTTTTTCATTGGGAGGTGGCGGTGACCTTCCCTCGCTGGATGACGAGATCCTGCACCGACCTATCGTCGGCTATCGGAGTTTCCCCATACACGATATCTGCCACTAGCGAGGCACCGCCCCAACCGGAACAAGCTCTAAGCTCCCGACTGGCGTTCCGGCATGTGTGGTAGTGTAGTGCATGTTAGTGTAAGTGTGTATAAGTGGTGAATATAGAACAAGAAAAGAGAAAGGAAAGATCGCGCGCGGTCCGTGGCCCGTTTGTTAGGGTACTGCTCCGGCATTCGCCTGATGTTGATCGGAGAAACAACGGAAATCTACCGATCAGAGCCGCCGGCCAACTTCAGTGGTGTGCACGCGAGTGCGTGTGGGTGTATTTAGCAGTTTCGAGCACGCCAACCACTTCAGTGCTTAGTCCCGAGAGCGTAGTATATTATTATATTCGGGAGTTGGTGTTGTTCCCTCGCTGTATGAGATTCATCGCCGACTTACATGACTGCTTGCGAGCTTTCCCCTCGAGGTATTTCCCATGGTGAAGTTTCGCCTAATCTGGAACAAGATCTAAGTTCCCGACTGATCTTCCATCATGATATTGTGTGTTAGAGTGGTGCATAGAAGTGTGTACGTTTGTGAGGGGAGAGAATAGTCCAAGAAAGAGGAGAGATAGAGGTAAGATCGCGCGCGGTGCGTGACCCTCTTGTTTGGGTACAGATCCGGCAGTCGCCTGGTGTTGATCGGAGAAATCACGGATAACTACCGATCAGAGCAGCCGGTCTCTAGAATTTTCCTCCAGACAGCGACTGATTTCGATCTAGCTCTATCTAGCATTAAAAATGTGCCAACGCCTAGGCTTGAACCCTAAGACCTCCCAGCCTGAGGTGGTGGAGCGACAATGGTTGTTACCCTGAGACTTTGCAGTAGGTTATAAGCGTGAAAAGGTAAAAGACGGAGTCCTTTAGTGTCCCACAATCCCCAAGATTGCTATTATATTAAATGGAATAATTTTAAAACGACCTCTATTCGATAAACTCTTAAAACGAGAAAATTTTATAGTTTCTGGTTAAGCTAAACATAGTAAAAGTTGAAGACGTTCATAAACATAACTGAAAATACATGATCATGTAGTTTTTGAGTTACGGTCTACACAAATAAAATGAAACACTTTCAGGTAAAAAAAGTCATAAACAGTTATTCTTCTACGTCAAACTCACTATGATTCACAGGATTAAATAGGCCTTTCTCATAAATCGCTGTTCTGTTGTCGAAACATGTTTCACATCATATCAGTGAATTAAGAATCCTCCAAAATGTGTCACAATATAGCAAAGAGGTGGCAAAATATCAAATTAAGGTGACAGGCTTTACGGTGAATGTTGAGACAAACATCACCGTAACGGCAGGACATCCAGTGTGATGGTAACCATGGTTACTGATTTGCTCCTTTCAACAAAAATCTTAGAAGAATCAAGTTTCACTTAATAGAAGGATATTTGACACGAACAATTGGATTTCGCAAGTTGTACCCCAATTTTTGTGAAACAGAAGTAATGGAATATATCAGTTCCTTAATTTTTATTAAAACATTGAGTCATTGATTGTAATTGTGTGAATTTTTTTATATGTGAACGTAATTTTCTGAGTCTCGAGATGCCGGCTACTTACTTACATAATCACTCTCTGCAATATCAACGACATAGAAAAAGCCAAGTATCGACCCGAGATCTAAGTGTCATCAAATGCAGGAACAAATTCAATGATTATTTATTGTTTTTGAATTCGTGAACTACGATGGTTAACTCTAGGAGGCCTACGAGAGTCCATTTCGTAGCCCAGGTAATTTTTTGTCATTTATTTCAGCTAATGTTACTATCAACAAGACGGTTTTTTCTAGCTGAATATTTTCTCTTAATGTATCAAAAATGTGATCAGCTGGGGCGGGGTCCCACTGCCGTAGATAGCTGAAAGGAGAAACAGCAAGCCGAAGTGTATAACGACGCCGGACCTCACGATTTGGCGGGGAGAGTAGATAGATAGATAGATAGATAGATAGATAGATAGATATTTATTGTTCTGCAAGTAGGTAAATACAACCTGGTGGCAGAACTCTACAATTTGCATATTACTAATATTAACTTAAAATTATTTAATAATGTAACTTTAAATTATTTAAAGACATAATAATAATAATAATAATAATAATAATAATAATAATAATAATAATAATAATAATAATAATAATAATAATATGCTAACAATAACAGCCTTAACTACATTTTATGGTTGTCCTGCACAGTTATTTGAAACTATTAAATACAAGATTACACGACTTTTTAATTACACTGCACTTCACTTTCACTTCACTTCACTTCACATTTGAACTTCACTTCTCTTTCTACTTCTATACTGGACTACACTGCACAACACTTCACCACACTTCAATACAATACTACTTTGAATATAATTATATATTTAGAACAGGAAATCATTTAATAGTAATTAACACAATAATAATAGTAATAAAAATATTAATAATAATCAAATAAAAACTGATATAATAATCCAACTTACTAAATTAATAAAGTTTACAAATACCATTAGTTAATTTATTTTTAAATCTTTGAACACCTAGAGGAAAGGGTTCCAAGGCTGTGGCAGGTAACTTATTCCAGTCCGTTATTGGTATATCAACGCCTCCCGAAATATAACGTGCATTACGGGAGTATTGACTATCCGGAAACCAAAATAAATAAACAATCAGTAAATCAATTGGGAAATGAACGTGAGTCATATGTATTGTGTGAAAGAGGGTTTTTACGAGGGTTAAAGCAAAATCTTTTTTCTAAAAAAAATGTTTTTGGATCGTACAATTTCATTTGTAGCGTGAAAGAATTTCTGCAGTAGGGTGTGTTTACATCAACAGATGGCTCAGAGAGTGTCTGTATTTGCACCGAGAGCAACATGAAATCAATTGTCCGACTACCGCCGTGCGAGATGAATCTAATGAGTTTCGATCAGCGCTTACACTACAAGACAACCGTCTTCCATGGGAGAAGTGACCGAGAACGTCACAGGGATTGATTGATTGATATTTTCGTGTTTCCAGGCGCGTCAACTACTTTGGTCATTTTCCCGTAAGTGTAGTGCATTTTTATCCGGAGATGGCGGGAGTCTCCCTCCGCTGGATGGCGAGATCCGGCGGTGACCTACCGACGGCTAGTGGGGTTTTCCCCTAACCAGGACTCTCCCGCCAGCGGGGTACCGCCCCAGCCGGGACAAGCTCTAAGCTCCCGACCGGCCTCCTGGAATATGTGGTAGTGTAGTGCATGTTAGGGTAAGTGTGTGTGTGTGTGTGTGTGTGTGTGTGTGTGTGTGTGTAAGGGGAAGGGATAGGACAAGGAAGAGGAAGGACAGATCGCGCGCGGTCCGTGGCCCGTTTGGTAAGGTACTGCTCCGGCTTTCGCCTGGTGTTGGTCGGAGAAACCACGGAAAACTACCGATCAGAGCAGCCGGCCGCTAGCATTCTCCTGCAGAATGTTCAATGAAGGAGCATATTCCCAATCGGGCATTTAGAACGGGTATGTATTTAGAACGGGCGGATATGTAATGCATGTGCAAGATAGTGAACTCGAATATGCTAACATGCTTTGAAACATGAAACCAATACTGTAATTTCAAACACCTTAATAAATACGAGAAACACAATTTTAGTATGTCGTTAAATGTCACTTAGTTGATACTTTATCATTTCATATGTATATTTCACATTTTCCAAGCGTGCATGTACTCTCACAAACAAAATAGTTGCCATGAATTATGCCCCAGTCCTCGCAGTTTTTGTATTTCGGTCTCCGAGTTCGCTCGCGGGCGCCCGCAGTTGGCTAGGAACCGTCTGGGGCGGGAGCGTAGGTTGTGTACCCCTGAAGCAGCGAACGGCCGCTCGCGGATATTCGCCGCTCTCGCTGGCCTGTTTACAGAGATAAGAGGATTGTTCGGGAAGTTTCGAAGTGGTGGTGTGGGTAGCGGGTGGTAGAGATGGAGGAGTAACTCCGTGGTGGATGTTTGGTCGCGTACGAAGGAGAGTCCTGCTCTCGAGGAACAGACACCTCGACCCTTCCACATTAACCCCCCGCCCCATCTACCTCTCTCGCTCTTTCTCCCTCCGACCGATCCCGTCTTCTCGCTACTTCTATACGTCCAGTGGTCAAGGAGGAATAGCCTAAGAATGAGACTCGCACTAATTCTCTACCGTTCACCGTTGCGCTCTCTCTCTCTCCCTCTCTCTCTCTCTCTCTCTCTCTCTCTCTCTCCCTCTCTCTCTTCTTTCTGATAATTCTCCTCCGCCTCTTCACCACTTCCCCTTTGATGTTCGGTGGTCACAGAAATAGCCTTTCTGTGGAACCCTTACTAATTCCCTACCTTTCTCCATCGCTTTCTCTCTCTCTCTCTCTCTTCATTCTGATAATTCTCCTCCGCCTCTTCACCCCTTCCCTCTTTGATGTTCGGTGGTCACGTAGGAATAGCCTTTCTGTGGGACCCTTTCTAATTCCCTACCTTTCTCCATCGCTTTCTCCCTCTTTCTCTATCTCTCCTCATTCTCATCATTCTCCTCCTCCTCTTCACCACTTCGCTCTTAGACGTGCGGTGGTCACGTAGGAATAGCCTTTCTGTGGGACCCTTACTAATTCCCTACCTTTCTCCATCGCTTTCTCCCTCTTTCTTTCTCTCCTCATTCTCATCATTCTCCTCCTCCTCTTCACCACTTCCCTCTTAGACGTGCGGTGGTCACGTAGGAATAGCCTTTCTGTGGGACCCTTTCTAATTCCCTACCTTTCTCCATCGCTTTCTCCCTCTTTCTCTCTCTCCTCATTCTCATCATTCTCCTCCTCCTCTTCACCACTTCCCTCTTAGACGTGCGGTGGTCACGTAGGAATAGCCTTTCTGTGAGACCCTTACCAATTCCCTACCTTTCTCCATCGCTTTCTCTCTCTCTCTCTCTCTCTCTCTCTCTCCTTATTCTCCTCCTCCTCTTCACCACTTCCCTCTTAGACGTGCGGTGGTCACGTAGGAATAGCCTTTCTGTGAGACCCTTACCAATTCTCTACCTTTCTCTGTCGCTTTCTCTCTCTTCTCATTATCAACATTCTCTTCCTCCTCTTCACTACTTCCCTTTAAGACGTCTGCTAATCATTAAGAAATAGCCTTTCTGTGAGCTCTTCAACAGTACTCTATCTCTCTTCGTCTCTTTCTCCTTCCCTCCCCAATCTCCATCTCATATTCACCATTTCTCTTTTAGCCATTTGGCACTCACTGAGAAGTAGCCTAGCTGTACGCCCCTCATAGTGCATTATCTCCCTCCATGCCTCTCTCCCTTTCTCTTTCTCTCTCTCCTCTTACTCCCTTCTCCCCTCCTCTTTAGGGATCTTGCGCTTACTTAGAAATAGCATAGCTGTGGGTCACTTATCAGTAGTCTTCCTCTCTCTACATATCTTTCTATCCTCATTCTCATCTTCTTCCCCTCTACTTCTCTACGTCCGGTGCTCATTTAAGAATAGCCTAGCTGTGTGCCCTTCAACAGACAACTACCTTTCTCTTTCTTTCTCCAGTCTTCTCTTCTCATCATCTCCTCTTTAAGATGTCCGGTCTCTCTTAGGAATAGTCTATCTGTTCGTTCCCACTGGCACAACTCTTGTTCCTCTCTTCCCCCTCCCCTTCTCTCAACCTCCTTCGTTTTCTCTGGGAAAGTGAATTCATTGTCTTATCAGATGTGACATGCACACCATATACTGAGTCGACTTTAAGCAAAACAAACTTTAATTTACTACTGGACTTTGTCATATATTATTTTAATATATTTTTTAATTTTGATTTCAGTATATAATGTGCAAATTTTTATGTAAGATTTTTTCATACCTTCCCCCAAATGTATGTCACTTTGGAGGAAGCAGGGTGGAATCTAACTGCAGAATGAAGGAAACTAGAATTGAAAGAATAGTGTACGAATTGAGTTGAAAGGAAAAAGAATAAGGAGAAACGTGATGAAGAAGAAGAATAGGAAATTTGAAGATTTCCTGAAAAGTAAACATTCAGCAAACTATGCAGAATACTGTAGAATACATCCAAGAGAGACGTTTTGGACGTGAAAAGTTAGTAAATATTTTGAAATAGAGGGATTTAATGTGACTCGGCATAGAAAAACTTCAACAGCGCGCCCAATCTCAAAACGTCGGAATTTTGAATACTTTATGTTTTGAAGATTAGTGTAATTACATTAATTTTAAGTAACTTTACTAACGCTATAACATTTCTACTAAAAAATAAGTCACTGTAACTGCGCCATCTTTGGCTATACTGACGACAAAAACAACCTTCTGAAAGTTCATTGTGAAAATCATAACTATCTTTCCTTCGAGTAGTTGAGTTAAAGTGTCAACAGATAATTCAATTAAAATTCCATTTCCTTCAACATTCCCCTTTAGAAATTTAATCTATGGCCAAACCTTTAACTGATAAACGGTTTTTACGTACAAGAGAGGTTCAATTCTGTGTTCCCAAGAGATATTTCTGATGCCATTATCTGCAATGGCAACATTCACTTCGTTCCCCCTCATTTCATTTCCGTAGCATTGGCCTTTAAATTTTGGTAGCCCTAAGACCATCAGAATTCATTTTGTTCTCATAAAGTAACGATGTTATCACTAATTGTGTAATAAGGCCGGAGTTATTTTCACATAGACGCAATTTTTTCAACGTACCCCACTAATTATATTTAAAATTCAGAAAGAAAGTGATTTGCAGTTTGAAAGACATTGAACAATATTAATACAAGCCAACGAACATTTGTCGTTTTCGTTTCATTTTTTTTACCTAGACACAAAAACTGATAAAACGAAAAACTGTACGAATATCACAATGTATGCTGACTTTTGACTACATGATATTTTTCTCGCGAATAAATAATAATCCCTTACTTAAAAGTACTGCAGAAATTCTTAGTCTACTACTTCAGTATTAAGCGAGTGGCTTAAGACGATTTAATTATTGTGTCACTTACGTGCACGCAATCAGCGAATTGAAATGATAATTATTTTAATACCAGGTAATCACAATTATCTATTAGACTTGGAAAAGGAATGGATCAGTATATGTTTATCCTCGACCTGTCCTAAACGACCCCGGTCAATCCCACCCCCTTCCACGTCACATCTACCCAACTCCTCCATGTTCCTAGTCACCCTGCCCTGTTCCTCTTCGCCCAATCTCTCCTCTCCGTCCGATCCCATCCGCCCCGCCCCGTCCCGTCCCGCCCCGCCATGATTGCTACGATAATCATTGCTACGGGCAGCCGTAAACATATATTGTTGTATACTCCGGACACACTTCCAGTAATAATGTTGACCTTCAATTACTCAAAGCTTAATTGCGCTATCAGGATGAATTAAAATACTTTTAGTAAAACCTTTTACGGGTTTTAGAAATGTTAAATTGACTTTAATGAAATTTTAAAATAGTGTACAGTGAAATTTGGCTTTGAGGGGAACAAAAGAAGGATGAAATACATCTCGGGTAGAGAGTAACGTTTTCATGGTATAGAAAATTTCCTTAAGATCGGAAAGAAACTAGGTTTCTATAAGAAACAAAACACCGTTATTCTTCATAAAATACTTTTGGCCCGACTGAGGCAATGTCTTACCGGAGGAAATACCAAGAAGTGGAACCCTAGTAAGCTGAGGAAAAGGTCGAAGCCGAATCTCACATTCCAGTAGGATAAGAACACCGTCACCTCCATGCATTTAACATGCACTATATTTATGAGATCAATGACCATAGTTGTCGATGCAAGCGAAAAAATTATTTAATTGCTTGTTTGCGGAAGTTTAGTGGGTTTCCCAGCTATCATTACGCCATCGTTACATGCCAGCAGTTTGTAAAAACCGAACTATTGACATTGCATTCGTGTTCCATTTAGTAACGCAAACGATCTCGCGATATGTTATATAACATATCATCACTTAAAATTACATTTTTACATATTATGAGTATCATAAAAGTCTTTCTGGACAACTTCGCTGTTGTATTAAAATGTTTGTCTGAACATGTCATGAAATTTATTAAACTTTAACGCAATCATTATAAACTACCTGCTTTGTGTCCCGGATGAAAATTTGAATGAGATGTATTTTATAATACGAATATTTTATTTCTCCATTGATATTCACCAGTAGTCATTTAGCAATCAACAGTATGTCACTACAGTATATAACTTTAACAACAGTATATAATCTTTAGGTTTGCCTGCACAGTAAACTTCGTTTCTATCACCCGTTACAGTAGGGTTCGCACGGACGACAAGGTAACCCAATCGACTTTAAAACTATCTATCAAGAACGTGCTTGCCATAAAATGCTCGAAAGCAGACTGAATGCTGAGAGTAACATATTTTTTGGAGAAATGGAGACCTTCACCATTATCAACTCAGTTGAAGTTGCACTCTAGCAAAAAGAAAATGGCTGGGCTTGAGGCGCAGCCCCACGGGCACTCCAGAGTTAAATATTCATATCCGAAGCAGGGAGCTATTAGATTCCGGTGATGATTCTGGTAGTGATTCCGGGCGCGATAACTACCGGTCATTAGTCCCGTCAGTGCGGCGCATGTGTTTTCATCGGGAGAACGTTGATCTTCCTGGACGGCGAATGCGGCATGGAGAAACCTACCGTCGACGGGTTTCTGAACCAAGGCCATATCTCCCTCGGAGGACACTGTCTCAACCAGGACAAGCTGCAGCTCTAGCCGATCTACCGGTATGTGTGATGTCGTTTAGTGCTTTGTGCTCTAAGTGTATGGCTGAGATAGGACAGAAGAAGGGCCGGTGATCGCGGTCCGTGGCCTGTGTTTGTTTGGAATTACTGCTCTGACATTCGCCTGGTGGTGGTTAGTTTGAATGTGCGGGAAGACCGTGGATCGGAAGAAACCTTAGATCGGATCAAGCTGTGTATTTTTGGCACCAAAAAAGATCCTTTAATATGCTTTCTTTGGGAAGGAAATGGCCAGCTGTTCCGTATTGTGAGGTTTTTACCCACCTAGGCTAAAAGAAACCTTTGAGTAAACGTAAATTTCTTGTTTCGTTGCCCGAGCAATAACAATAACATTCTTAATAACAATTCTTTCGCCGCCAGATGATGAAGTGGCGTAGATAAAGATAAGACAGATTATAAAGTAATAAAGTAGACAGATAATTATAAACCCGGTAATGCAAACCATTACAACTGGTTATCGATGATTTGCAATTCCAAGAAACTCCAATATACATTATCTTTGATAAACAGATCAGGAATGATTATTATTATTATTATTATTATTATTATTATTATTATTATTATTATTATTATTATTATTATTATTATTGTACATTTGTGGTAAAGAAGAGCGGGCCTGAAGACTAAGTCTTGCTACGTAAAATAAAACAACAATGAATCAAAATTAACTGAATTCAATCTTCAGATCCTACGGAATAATTTTGAAGTGAAAATTTAAAAAATTATATTATGAATGTGAAACTAGACATTTTCATTCCTTCACAAGTGACGTTAAATTGGAAGACAAATTAGAGAATGTGTGTAGAAATTGTGTAGAAATTAGGGAATTTAAGTGTGTTTCCTTCTTCCACATTCCTTCAGCTAAATAAATTAAGATAGGCAATTCCTCCCATGCTCATCCAGTAATACGTTTGCTCAGTAATGGGTGTCGGGGTCTTATCCGATCAACGCAGAGCCGAGTCTGGGAGCGGTAGCGGAGGGGGTGAAGGGAAGCTGTGTCGGTTAACCGTGAAGCAGATAGCCAGCTCAGTCAACACCGCAACTACTGTAGAGGTGTTGGCGTAGTTCGCTGCTACAATAACCGTGACTCAGTGTTGCCAGATTTCGCAATTCCGCGTTTTCATCCGCCTATACAAGGCGGATCCAAGGTCCAATCCACGCCGATGGACCTAAATTCCGCAATTTTTTTTCGACGATTAAAAATTAACCATTTATGTCTCAATGATATTGTTTAGAATTTTTTCGCCTTTTATTTTCTTATTTTGAACGAAAGAAACGATAATAATATTTAGCATTGGCTAATGAAATCGTCAAGGTAATTCAACTGTCAGGCTTCATGCTCATTTCGGTTTCCCTGTATACATGTGGAAAATTACCCATTTGCACAGTCCTCATTCCTCATTGTCTCATACGGCATCTGGCAACACTGCCGTGACTACTCGGCATTCAGCCACTCGAGGGAAAGTCTGTTGATGTTTAAATACAAAGACCCGCAAATACAAAGGAAAGGAATACAGTAAGGTATCGGTAATCCGAACATCGCTAAACTGCTAAACCGAGATTCCGTGCAATATATATATATATATGCATATATATATATATATATATATATATATATATATATATATATATATATATATATATATATATATACACACACCATCGAGATTGAACTCACTTTTCAATGCACTTGCGATATTCAACCCCACAGCTGAGTTGTTTTATGTATTTTCGTGTCAGTAACTTACCCGCGACCGCGAGAAAACGTCTTTTTTAACGATCCGCTGTGTACCAGCAAACGCGCTATCTGCCGGAAGCGAGGGGAACACTCTATATTAGCTAACAACAAACGCAGTCACCTGTGAAACATTACCTGTTCTCATTTACAATGTTTATTAACAAAAAAATACAACCAACGTTGGAAAGCAGACTATTTTGCCATCTTCATACATAGGCAGTCCACGTCACTTGCAGGAATATGTTGAAGATGCAATGGCCTTTTGACAGGGAGAAAGATACGGAGAGAGAATTGTTAACTTCACACGAGTGTATTACACCCATTACATCGATTTTTATTCGGTACTTTTTCTACGACTTGTCATAAGTTAAACTTTTATATTGAATCGTTTCCTGGCAGTCGACATGCAGGAATCAATCAAGGCCACCTAGCGGACAGCTCCTACCCTCGCATGCTGTCGCAGGTGGCTGTGGTTACAAGTCCGCCTGCGAGGCAGTACTGCGTTGGTCAAATAGGATCTAAGTGAAATTATGATCCAATTTATTTTAAATAATATTCCATGAAAAAATTACTAATAATGAAAAAATTAAAACTGACAATCATAATAGAATATAAAATGCAATTTTAATGTACACAATTTTAATGTACAAAACATTAAATACAACTGCAATTTTAATGTACAAAACATTTACTAGAACGCCTCAATGATTAATTGCCAATACTTGATTTTTAATCTTTTCTATGAATGGTCAGGAACCTGTCTAATAATAAAATCTGTATCGTAATGAGTATCATTATGCAACTGGTTGCAGCCATCAAAAGATAGCATTATACAATTGGAGTAGAAAAAGAATCTTTTCCAAACTACGCATAACGTTGGCGCGTGTTGGAGCATAAAGCAGGTTGCGGGGTTCATATGTGTCAGCTGTCTTATATCAATCTGCAAAGTTATATTTCGTTCATTAAATCTGTTTGATGTAGAACAGGCAATACTTCCTTATCCACCAGAAGAAAACATACGCGGGTTTGTGGCAGGAGCTTTATTTATTTATTTATTTATTTATTTAATTTACGTCAAAAAACAGTTAAAACTGCGTATGACGTGCTATAGGGAGAAGGGAATTCTGTGCACATTTTCAAAATTCTGTGATCCCTACACTACGTCATATACTACATGAATTTTGGACTAAAAAAGAAGCTCCCATGTAATAAAATCTATTTTCAAGGATAAATAAGCAATAAATTTTGGGCTCTTACCCATGATGTCATTCGTCAAGGAATAATACTTCCTGCCGCAACACCATGGAAACGATAATTTGAATAACTATATTTCCCACTGAATTCTAGAAGACAGATAATGAATAAGATTCTTATAAATGTCAGGAAATTGTGGTTTTTCCTCGCGAATTATAACACGAAGCTTGTTTGAGAATGACTATCCATAAGGAGTGAATTTTAACGACTAAATATATGGAGTTATAATGAGGTTAAAATCTTAACATTTTATTAACTAAAGCGAGGAACAGCCTGCAACAGACGCTACGGCGGTTGCATGTAACTTTAGTCACATGCTCTGGAATGCGTCGGCACAGAGTCCATCTGTTTCTGCCGTTGACTGAGCACGGCTCGGATCCCTACATCACTTTTTCGCTTCGTCTGCCGACCTCATACGAACAAGGGAGCTATGTACAATTCTTCATGGGAGAGAAAAAATCCCTCCCTCACATATCTACAAGTTTAGGAGGCCTACCACGCCACGAAATGATTTTTGATGATAACTGGCGATGGGGAATAATTCAAAAGTTACTAAAATAAATGAAACTTCTATTGATTCATTAGTGATTCCGGCCGCGCCAGCTGGTAAGTACATTAGTCCCTTACGTGTGATGTATGTTTTATTGCGGTAAGTGGCAGTTATCTTTCCCAGCTGGGTAGCGAGATCCGGAGCCGACCTACCGGTCTGCTGGGCGGGTTTTTCCAACAACCAGGTATCTCCCACCACCTGGACAACGACCCAGCCGGGAAACGCTCTAAGCTCCTGACTGGTCTCCCGTCATGAGTGGTAGTGTAGTGCGTCTGTGCATAAGAAAGGGGGTGAGGAGAGGTCAAGGAAAAGAAAGGAAAAATCGTAGTACGTCTCGTGCGCGATCCATGGCCGTTTATTAGGTTACTTCTGCGGTATTCGCCTGGTGTTGATCGGAGAACACTGAAAATAACCGCTCAGAGCAGGCGGCCTGAACACAGTGGCTGAATTCGAGTTATGTAGTATCGATTGATTGATTGATTTTTTCGTGTTTCCGGGGGCGTTAACTGCTTTGGTCATTAGTCCTGTTAGTGTAGTGCATGTTTTTTCTCGGGAGATGGTGGTGATCTTCCCCCGCTGGATGGCGAGATCCGGCGCCGACCTACCGTCGGCTAGTAGGGTTTCCCCCTAACCAGGACTCTCCCACCAACGGGGCACCGACCCAGCTGAGACAAGCTCTAAGCTCCCGACCGGTCTTCCGAAATATGTGATGGTGTAGTGCATGTTAGAGTAAGTGTGTGTGTAAAGGGAGAGAATAGGACAAGGACGAGGAATGAAAAATCGCGCGCGGTCCGTGGCCCATTTGTTAGGGTACTGCTCCGGCATTCGCCTGGTGTTGATCAGAGAAACCACTGAAAACTACCGATCAGAGCAGCCGGCCGCTGGAATTCTCCTCCAGACAGCGACTGAATTCGACCTAGCTGAAAAGCTAGAGTCGAAAATCCTGCCGCCGTCAGGACTCGAACCTAGGACCTCCCGGCCAGAGACGTTGCAGTGATATCAGTTGATGCACTGAGCTATCGCTCCCGGTTTATGCAGTATCAAAAACCCTGAAACCGTCGGGATTCGAACCATAGGACATCGCGGTCCGAGGCATTGTAGTGATACCAGTTGATGCCTTGAGTCACCACTGCCGGTAGGCACAGTTTGTGAACTAGCAAAACATCTTATCATCGTTTCCTTTTTATGCGATAGATTTCCATAATTTATGGCACTCTCTTAAAGGCCACGTGGAACACCTTTACCTCTGACATTGTTCTCAGTTTACTACTCTCTAGCTTCATTCTCCCATTCTCTTCTCCACGCTTCCGATCTCACAGCCCCTAAGACCTTTCGCCGTTTCCTCATTACCTCCCATTTTACGTTATTAGTTCATAGTCGCCTTATAGTTGACAAAATTATTCGGCCAATCTTAATGGATATTCTTCTATAATTGGTGGAATATTTTAGTTAATTTATAGAAAAGCAGAATAATAAGGTAGTATCAACTGCTGCTTTATTATCCATTTTGCATATTGTAACGATACCGAATATTATACCCCGGCTCATCGCACACAAAGTGTTGCGTAATCACGCACTGGCGCTTTTGCGTCTTTTCTGAGCCGTCGGGCGGCTGATTCGTTACGCACAACTGCTGTCGCGACATCTCGGCGCCAAGAAAAAAAGGGGGGAATCTGTGTTTGTTTTCGCCAACGCCGACGCGGGTCTATCCCTGGGGATCTAGCTGGGAAGGGGGGCTGCGCAGTTTGGAAACTCTGGGAGGGACCACCTGCGTTTATTTACGAAAAGTGTGCGAGTGAGAGCGCCTCATGGAAAATTCCGCTCGACACACCGACAAAACGCAAGATATTATTGAACCAAATTTAAGTAAGACGTAGGAACCTTTCGCCAATAGAAGCACGTTTTAGAAACATTTTGGAAACTTCTAGAACATTTGGGAAACTGGGGGGGAGAAAAGACTTGCGAGCTGGCATGCGCCGAGCAGCCAGATCAGAACGGTGAGAGATCCCGGGAGGCGGGGCAGAAGGGTAGGAGAGGTGAGCGCTGAGGTGCGCTTAGCCCGCAGAGCAGTAGAGCCGGAGAAGGGCAGTGCCCCTTTTTGCTTTAAATTGAGGACGAGTAGTTCCTCCTATTGCTCATTTGTCGAATATATTCTCTTTTGATCTCTGCCGATCACGCCCGCGTCGCCCGTCACAATTCACGCGACGAGTATAATCGCGTTGCTGGACACCTGAATCTTGAGCTGTCGTCGCTTTTGGTCGTCGCTTTCATCGTCGCCGTCACTGCGCCGCCGCTGTGGCCGCTGCCGCCGTCGCCGTGGTCACGCTGCGCCACCGCAACCACCGCCGCCGACGCGGGACTCAAAGGGCCTTCCCCGACACCCACGGGACACGCCGCCTGGTGTGAGGTTCGGCGACCTGTAGAGGTTGCCCACCCCAGCGGACCTGCCTGCGAACGGTGACTGTGTTTTGATTGTCGAGCTGCGGCCAGATCTTCAGTGCGCCCTTCAGGCGCGACGCTTGTTTAAAGAAACTCTTATCAAGGAAGTGCTCGCCGCGCATTGGCGACTTCCTGACAATATTAATTTCCCTGTATTGTATTAGTTTTATAGCATAAAAATAGAAGAAGTAATTACTAAGACCTTGATTTTTTGTATGCTTAAAATTTAAGTTTTTCATTAAAGTCCATTTGTGTTCTCTATAATTTTATTTTAAATTCATCATCATTTTTTTAAAAAAATCCGTCCACCATCTATTCTTCTTTACTCTGCATGCTTCCTGAGCTAACCGGCAACACGATCCCAGGTAAGCAAAGGTAGGTCTGGGAGACCGGGTTCGGTGCAATATGTGTAGTGAAAATATTTATGTTAATGAATAACTCAAAATATAACACATGCTTAAAATAACAACATGAATATCTGACGTGTAAAGAAACAAGTGAATTTCTGACATTTTTGGAAGTAAACGTTTTACTTACATTTACGCCCTCGGTAAAGGTCTCCTTAAATGTTCAATGTGAGTTTCTGTAAGAGAATGAAAACGCTGAATGTAATTCAGAACAACATGATATGTACACAAATTAATAAACTAATAATATATGTATACATTCATTAAATAAGAAAAACATTATTCAATTTCATACTTTGTGAATGAAAAATAGTGGTGCTAAAACGCACTACTGGTATTTTCTCGCCCATATTTTCATGCAAAAATTACGCGAAAAGTAATAAAATTTTCTAAAAACTGTACCAGACCTTATTTCAAAATATATCTTTAAGGAACAGATTACATGAAGGGAAAAATCTCTGTCTTTAATATTTTAGAAGAAAGACACCAAAAAACAATTAAACTTATGCAATTTTTGAAAAATTAAGGTTTTCATCGAACATGAGCCCTGTACCATTCTCTTAAACGTCCTTGAGAGAATCCAATAATGAATTTTAGTGAAAAAAGATAGAGTCTTTTTTTTAACTTGGAAAATGTCTCAGGGGCTTGATGTACAGAACCTCCCAGAATTAAAATATCGGTTTCAACTTCAAGGGGCCGCGACATCAGTCAGATCGATTGGGGATTATCAATTTTGGAGAAAATCGGCTGACCGCTTTAGCCTATAAAAATTGCATCACATTTGTATCAAAAGGCACATCATAAACAATATCAATGAATTTCAGCTCCCTGCAAATATTGCAAACATAAAAAACAACCAATCATCGGTAACTTTTGAGTCCTCCACTCCTAGTAATACTGGGGTTAAAATATACGTTTTCTTCATATAATGTCGAATCATCCATGAAAAACATTCACTCTCCTGGAATGCAGCAGCTGATTAATATGGAAATCATGCAAATGCGAAACAAGCAACAGAGACGTGACATTTTATTTAAGACAGTCGCTGTTTTCTGCCTGGAGCACGAAATTCATGAAATATTGCCAGCAGTCCGTAAACTCCGGAACTTAAAAGATGTACTTCCGAGAGCAATAAATCATACTCAGCTCAGCTTGTAAACAAACGAGGCGAGAATGGAGATTTGCTGTCGCTAGGAGATAACACGATCTTGTAAAACGAAAATATTTCAGAAACACTAATCCTTTGTCATTTTACATTAATCTTTTCTTTTTCTTTCCCATTTTTCTAGAAACCGACTTTCGTGACACTAAATTAATTTATATCACAATATTTTTGGGTTGAGATGCTTCATAATTCAAGAAATAGTGAAAACAATGGCAAATCGGTTCAGAGGAAGGCCGAATTAGGAGGAAATACACTAAAGTGGACATAAATGGCTGAACAAGGAGGTAATAGAGTTTCTATCTAATACATGGAGAAAAATGAAAACTGGGGCAACGCAGGACACATTACTTTTATATTAATTAAAAAATATCTTAAAAAATTGTAAATTGGATTACACTTCATGTTTTACCACCTAAACTCTTGAAGAAAGTGCATCTATTAGTTTCAGTGTGAAGTATCATTACACAAAATTGGGTAACCCCATGTACGAGAGCTAATAATATGATTGCGAGAAATAAATGCCCAAGCAAAGCCCAGTTTCTTTTAACTAGTTATTCAAATACAGGCACACATTGTAACAGTTATTTACAAAATAAGTATCGTACGATCTCTTATAACAGTACGGGAGTGGAGTATTATCAAATGAGGTGTTTGGCGAAGTTTGATAATCAATCCAGTGTTTAATAAGATGCTACTGTAAGATTATTGTAGAATTTTTATCTAGTTTTTAAAACTTCCAGTGGTCTGTAATGTTCTTTTAAATCTAACTATGTGTCCTATCAAAAGTGACAGATGTGTAGTTAAAAAGAAGTAATGAATTAATAAGGCCAATTGGCTAACAATCCATGGAGTGAAAAGAAGAAAAACAAAAACATTCGAACGCACGTGAAAAACGCAAATGTGACGAAAAAAATCTCTGTGACGTGAACAATGCGAATGTGACGGGAAAAATACGAGGGTGACGTGGATAGCACTGGGACGTGAAAAGCGCGAATGTGACGTGAAAACCACTGTGTCGTGAAAAGCGCGAATGTGACGTGAAAAGCACAAATGTGTCATGAAAAGCGCGAATATGACATGAAAAGCGCTATGACGTAAAAAGTATGAATGTAACGTGAAAAGCACTGTGACGTGAAAACTGCGAATGCGACGTGAAAAGCGCTGTAACGTGAAAAGCGCGAATGCGACGTGAAAACCGCTGTGACGTAAAAAGACGCTGTGAAGTGAAAGTCGATGGCTGCGATAGGAACGTCCAGAGGGAAAGTGTGATGACAGTAAATAGTGTGATAATAGTGTGAAATAATAGTGAGAAAGCTCATGTGTAAATAGTATTTGTAATCATGGTTGTCAATGTAAAATAGAAATAATAACAATAACTCCCATATTTTAAACTAAAATATAAGAAAACTAATGTAGACATTATGTAAAAAATAAATTTATATATACTATGTGTATCAGTCGATTTCCTTTTCATCTTTCATCTGAGATAAAAATTTCAGTTTTGCTGTGTTTGCACTCGTATCACCTTCATTACGTTTAGAAACTCTCATTAGCACATGTGAAGTTCAGCGTGCGTTAAATTTCTATAGTCATTTTTCACCCTAGCGTACTTCAAATTGAATTATTCTATTAGTTCAGTTTTTCTTCCTAAATTAAGGGTGGTTGAGGTTACTCGGCAATGTGTCTTCGTAAATAATTTGTACTTCATCGACAAATTTGATAAACTTGTTTCTATTTCTACAGATTTGATTGATTGGAGATTCCCGGCGCGTCGACTTGTAAGGTCACTAGACCCGTAAGTTAATTTGCATGTGTTTTCCTCAGGAGGTTGCGGCGATCTTCCCCCACTATTTCGTGGTCAGATTTGATTGATTGGAGATTCCGGGCAGCGTCAACTTGTAAGGTCACTAGACCACGTAAGTTTAGTGCATAGTGTCTTTCCTGCGAGAGGTTGCGGCGATCTTCCCCCACTTGATAGAGAAAATCTGGCACCTACTTACAGTGGGATTTTCCCCTTTCAGCGATCTTCTACCGGCAGGGCACCATCCCAGCCATGACAAGCTCCGACTGGTCTCCCGACATGTGTGGTAGTGTAGTGCACATAAGTGTGAGTAAATAAGGAGTGAGGATAGGGCAAGGAAGAGGAAGGAAATATCGCGCGTGGTGCATGGCTCTTTTATTAGGATACTGCTCCGGCATTCGCCTGGTGTTGATCGAAGAAACCAAGGAAAACTACCGACCAGAGCAGCCGGCCGCTGGAATTATCCTCCAGTCAGCAGCTAAATTCGATCTAGCTATGTAGATAGTGTCGAAAATCCTGTCACCGTCTCAACTCGAACCCTAGGGCCTCCATGTCAGAGGCAGTGCCTGGACATGAGCTGATGCCTTAAGTCACCTAAGCCCGTTGATTAGAGATATTGGATTTTATTTGAATTTTGACTTAGGAACTCGCACTACAAATATAATGCGAGTTATAAAGCAACAAGTATATAAATTACTGATAAATCAAATTCCACAAGACGAAATATTTGATAACTGGATCATTTGCTTTACTTGCGAGAGGGTCGACTGTAATGTCTTGGTAAGTTGAACTTCGACATGGAGAAATCTTCTTTAACTCTAACTTTTTTCCATTTTCGGATTCGACTGCCAGCGGTTCCATCATTTTTGTGCTCACCGATCTTTCTCTTCTTGCTCCACAACGGTTTCCGTTTCATCTTTTTTCGGAGGCGTGACCATCCCGCTGCGTTTGTTTGGGCAAAGCGTAGCTTCCGACGCGGTGAGCGGTCTGGTCTCGGCTCGTTTAAGCCGAGCTGAATCGATTGCTCTGTTGGCTGCTCTCTTGTTCCGAACGCACCCACTTGCACAAAAGCCGGCCGGCGGCAGTTCTTTATTCCCTCCGCGGCGTGAAACTTTCTGAATACGCCCCGAGTGTTCTCACCGCGGTTCGGTCTGTTACAAGCTGCGTATTGTTCTTGGCATGAATGCTCAGGTCTACTGTGCGTGTGTTCTTGGAGGTGGAGGTAAATGTTACTTTTGGGGCTAGAATTCGCAAGGAAACTTGCCGATATTGTACGAGAATTTTTCTTCAAAACGAGTGGTTCCGAGCAAAGAAAGTTTTCCTTCTCTTAGTGTTATTAGTCAACAACTACTCATTATTATTAAAACTACTCATTATTATCAATACTCATTATTACTTCAAACTTCTCATTATTACTAACTACTCATTATTACTCAACAACTACTCATTTAATTTGAAACCAGTACACATCATCATTTAAAGATCTAGAATTGCGGGATAGATTACACATTTGGCTTTAATGTTAGAAATATAGGAAAAGTTCGAAAATAAATTTGATCTTTTATCAAATATATTAAAAAAATATATTAGTTTAAATGAAAATCAGAAATATGTCATTGTTATCAATGCACTTCTCTATATTATAGAAAAAAATTTAAAAAATCTTTCTATTTTGCAGAACATTTTTAAAATTAGACAGAGGCTTCATGTAAAATAATTTTCAACACTTCAAAACCCTAATGATTTTCGGAACAGCCTAACTTTTGGACTCCTGAAGAATTTACCAAGTTTCAGCACGAACGTTTCTAATCTGACAGAGTCTTACGTACTTCGGCGATTCCATCCATGGTGATTTTCTTGGTACAAGATTGTGTATTTTTAGGTGCCACCTGCACCAACATTAACCATCTTTACAACAGCATTTATAGACCTGAATATGTATATTATGTTACAGCTGCAAAAACTTAAACATGTGTTTTACGACCCATAATCGTTATATTTATTCCAATACGTAATCGTTATATTTATTCCAAGTGAACAGTAAAAACTATATAGTTATTACCTCCAAGCTTGAACCTTGAGCAGAGATTCCGGGTACTACGATGTTCGTCTGCAGCGACTTGGATATGCTTCAAGAAATAGGTTGTTTGTGCTTTATTAGGGGAATTTTAATAACTTTATTCGGATATTTCGTTTTAAACTGTATATTTATTTAAATTCAAACATAATTTTCTATTAATAAATATTTCGCTACAAATCACGCCAAAACGTTTGTTTATACAATTCTTCTATGTTAAATGATAAGAAATTTCAAAATCATCAACATTTCGTATGCGATAACTCCCCCTCCCCCATCGCGCCCAATAACACCTGGCACTTCGATTTCGTTCGCTGGTTATTTGCAATGCGCATACATTTGGATTAATCGAAGAGTGATTCCGGGCGCACCATCTGCTAAGGTCATTCGTTCGATAAGTTTAGGGCATGTTTTCTTCTCGGGAGGTAGCGTTGATCTTCCCCTGATGAATGGTGGGATCTGGGACCCATCGTCGGCTAGCGGTGATTTCTCCAACCAGCAGTTGAATTCCCACTAGCGGAGCACCGCCCCAGCCGAGAAAAAGTATACGCTCCCACCGATCTCCCTGCACGTGTGATAGTGTAGTGTAGTGTATGTATGTATGTATGTATGTATGAATGTATGTGTGAGTGTGTGTGTAAGTAAGGGATGTGGATAGAACAAGGAAGAGTAAAGAAACATTGCGCGCGGTGCGTGACCTGTTTAATAGGGTTCTGTTCCGGGATTCGTCTGGTGTTAATCGGAGAAACCACGGAAACCTACCGATCAGACCAGTCGGCCACTAGAATTCTCCTCTAGATAGCGATCTGACCCATCCTATCTACGAGTAGCTAGTGTCGAAAGTCGTCACCGTCGGGACTCGAACCTAGAACCTCCCCGTCAGAGGCACTGCAATGGCATCAGATGATGCCCTGAGCCTCCTCTCCCGGGTACGGACATTTGGAATATTAGTCCATCCTGGACATGGGATGAAAACGTAGGTCATTTTTTATAAGGTAATCTGTCGGTACCGAACGATGCCTGTAAATTTTGATTTCCATATTCACTGCCATGGACGCCATGATAGCAGTCTCAGTAATATTTATCAATTACTTGAGTAATTTCCTCCTAAGCGAATGTGGGATTTGATCAGTATGGAAATCATGAAAGGATTGATTTTGATTGAATGATTGTTAGTGATTCAAGTCGCGTCAACTACTGAGGACATTAGTCCCGTAAAAGTAGTACATGTTTTTTCATCGGGAGGTGGTGGTGATCTTGGATGGGGAGTTCCGGCGCAAATCCTAACGTCAACTAGCGGGATTTTCCCAACCAGGTATCTCCCACCATCGGGGCACCGCCCCAGCCGGGACATGTCCTAAGTCTCTGACTTGTTTCCCGGCATGTGTGGTAGCGTAGTGTACGTTAGTGTAAGTGTATGTGAAAGGGGTGAAGATGGGACAAGGAAGAGGAAGGAATGATCGCACGCGGTCCGTGGCCCGTTTGTTAGGGTACTGCTCGGGCATTCGCCTGGTGTTGATCGGAGAAACCACGGAACACTACACATTAGAGCAGCTGGCCGGTAGAATTCTGCTCCAGACATCGACTGAATTCGACCTAGCTTTTCAGCTAAATTCCTGCCGCTCGAACCTCGGACCTCCCTCTCAGAGGCCCTGCAGTGACATCAGTTGATGCACTGAGGCACCGCTTCCGGTTATTTAATTTTGCATGAAGGGCATTTCGCCGGGGTTGTTTTATGTGCTGCAAGTACGACCTTGCCGCTGGGAATTGTTGGCGCTTTGAAAACCCACTCCTCTCAACCGGGATCGATAGCGCGCTCTCTGGGAGTACAGAAGCTTGTGAGAAATCACTCACCTACCGGGTAGCGCTGCATTTCGAGGGCCAGGAGTCACATAAACATTCTTTCTTTCAGAGTAAATGAAAATATTTTTAATGCCCGTCGCCAACACGCTATGTTTTTCACCAGGACATACCGCTTTTTATTCGTTGTTAGCCTGGAGTGGCAAGAGAAAAAATAGCGGGCGAGAGAGGTAGGGAGAGAGAGGGGGGAGAGATAGGGGGAGAGAGGGGTGAGAGGTAGGGGGAGAGAGGGGTGAGAGGTAGGGGTGAGAGGTAGGGGGTGAGAGGGAGGAGAGAGAGAGTGGGGAAGAGAGGGAGGCGAGATAAGGAGGGGGAGATAGGGAGGGGAGAGAAGGACGAGGGGAGAGAGGGACGAGGAAAGAGGGAGAGGGAGAGATGAGGAGAGAGGGAGGGGGAGAGGGAGAAGGGAGAGAGAGAGAGAGAGAAGGTGGAGGGGGAGGGAGGAAAGGAAGGGAGAGGGAAAGAGTGATAAGAAGGGAGGAGATAGGGAGAATTGATAATTAATATCACTGAAAGGGAAAAAATAAGCATTTCTGCGCCTAAGAGGAAGAGAAAAATCACATAGGAATTGCCGCACTGCATATCGAGAAATATATAGGAGACCCATTTCGAACGAATGAACCGCCCAGAAGAAAAAAAGGACAGATTCCCCCAGTTCCACGTAAGCACACTAAGTGCTCGTGCCTTCCTACTGGTTCCGTGTCACTGGCAAACTTATATAAGAATACGCAGCAAAATCGCTTGTAATTGAAAAGGTCTCTATGCTAAAAGGAGAAAAAGAAATAGTTACTTTTCATTTCACAATGTGCACAAGCAATCACGTATATGTTTCCAGTGTAAACAAACAAATAATTAGAAATATTGCTTTTAGTCTGATGTCCGTTACAGCGTTTTCCTGTCTGTTGGTCCAGGTTGTTCAGTGTCAGTTTGTCATTACTTGAGTGTTGGGTCACGTTGAAAATTTACGAGTACACCAGAGATGTTCTGAAACATTTGCTTAAACATTTCTCTTGAGAAGTACTAGCGCACTGCTAACATTTTCTAGGAGAAACTTCTAGTGCTTTCCAAGTGAATTATTAATTTTCTCGGGATTGCATCAGCAGAAAGTTTTACTCTCCTAAAATGAGTTTGATCTTCGATGTACTCTTGCTTAATTGAACGACATAAACGGGATGTTTTTAGAGTAAAGATTTAGTCCTTATGTGTTCAATGGTCTTATTACTATCGTCTTGATGCAAACTTTAAAGGCATTATGCAGAGTTTAAAGATATTAAGCATGTTATTTAGTAATTTTATTTCTTGGTAATTATAGTATAGATTTTTAACAACTATACTATAAATTTCATTACTGCATTTTTCAAGACTCTACAACAGACACTGAAGAAATAACTATACTATATGTGGAGAAATTCTGAATAAAAGAAAAACAAAAATAATGACAAGTTATTTGTTTAAGTAAATAACTTGCAATGTTGTAAGAAAGATGTGAAGATATTTTCGCCAACAATCGCGTTAACATGTATTATAAGCCAAGAACCCCAGTTTAATTTGAATGCTAAAATTGGCATTCAGCGTTGGTAATAATGGCATTGTTGGCAAAATCGAAAGTCAAAGAAGACGCGTTGTTAGGACAACCGATCAACAAAGTGCAATATTCCATGCTTGTTGTATGTATGTACAGATGGTCACGGCCCGGAGCACATTATATACAAAAAGTATAGAGAGGTCCTTGAAAGCCGTGATCTTGCAGAAGGGCGCAAGGAATCACTCTCTAAAACGATATTGAAGCGTGCATATGTAAGCGGTTGGTGAGGTGCGAACGGATTTTCAGTAGAGGCTGGGGTATAATTGAAATAATAGTGAGGCGGAAATTATAATTAGTCTGATAGCTTGGCATTGTTTAAATAGTAGTATTGAATTATAACTGTAGATTTTATTAATGTTGTAGTTGAAATTTTCAATTAAAATAGACTCCGTGTCGATGGAGTGTATATTAAGATAGCTCCGTAGATGGATTTTTCAATAAGTAGCTGAAGATAGACAGTCGTGCGTAGGTGTTTCATACAAAACACAAATAGGGAAAGTCGCAACCGCGTGTTGACTTTATGGGAAATAATAAATTCTATTAATACCAAAATCGTTGAGGACATTCTGAAACATTTTTAATTTATTTTAATGATAGACAAGAGAGCGAGAAGAGGGATTCCAAGGACAATATTCTGCTGGTCAACCGAGAAGTCATCCAACAAGATATTGTAATAGTAAGCTTACGAACTATACTCAAACCCGTACGATGTTTTCATGTTCTACATATAAAAAGTAATTCTCATGAGATCAATAGCATTTGTAATACATATAAGAAAAAATATTAAATTTTTATTGTTGAGAGAGGCTGATAATTTATATTAGTTGCCATCAATCTAATAATTGATTCCAATAGAAATTCCAGTAATTGTGATTCTATGTAGAATTACACGTCCACATGCAACAGGTAAATAGAAATATATTGTATGTCGAACCCATGATTAAATTGAAAGTAAATTTAATTTAGTGTTAACATTGCGAGAATTTGTGAGCATAACAGGGCAACGGTTGAAATAACAATATTAATAATAGCAGTGGAAGTAATCCTGTTCATAATATTAGATGTTTGTTGTAATTAGTATCCGGATTTGGCAATAATAAAATTAATAGAAGAGACGAAAAAGTATTTCACAAATAGCCCAACGCGGGGCATGAGACGAAGTATTTTACACATGACCATTTGCTTATGTTATATTGCATTCTTTAATAGATTCAAGTAAACAATGCTACGGTACTTCAATAAGGTAGAAAATGTTTCTCTTAAATTTCGTAGAATTTGTATTATGCTCTAATTTCACCTTTTATAATAACACTGCATTTTCATAATTAATCATCCCAACTATGTGAATTATTGCAATTTGTGGGAAAACAAGAGGAAAGACCGTCTAATTTGAATATAAGCAAATGCAGTTGATTTTACTAATGGAACTCTCCGTACGTTTTCCATCAACAAACTATCGTAGGTGTATAAACAGAATATTCACCGAAAATGCAGTCAGATCGTAGAAATCATGGAATTTCATTGCATGCATTAAAAATTCACCGCGTAGATAATTGCTCGCTTTCAGAGAAACGGACATATGCATGATATTCGCCCACCATTCATGTTGAGTTTCAGTAATTAATAATATCAGCTCTTAGAAATATTTGAGCGTCTAACTCGAGGAGGATTCAGAAAACTGTCTTTGGGGAGCAGTAGTTGTGAGAATGTGGCACATTCCTAGCCTCTCATCCACTCGTCACAAGTAAGTCATGACATAAGAATTTTCTTGGTGATAGTGGTTCGTTTCTTTGGTTAGTAGTTTGATCGTTATTTTAGTTTAAAAAATAATTTGCTTGGGACGGAACGATATATAACGTCTACGGCGCTGTCACTTTGTCAGTGTCTGTAATATTTTCCCACATGATTGCAGCACTGTAGATAAAATAATTCGTTGCGATGATATTTTGCGCGGAAGGAACGAAGAATCTTTTTTTAGCATGCTGTTAAAACAATCTTTGCAAACTAGACAACGAGTTTGTACATTATTTTAGCTAAGTACACCCATAATTACATTTCATAGTATAAACGATATCTATTATTAAGCCCATTTTTCTGTACAGATAAAAAATGTAATTGAAATAACGAAAAGCGGGAAAAAATGTTCGTCAGTGGTTTATTCACAGTCCAGGTATAGCCGAGAAGCCAACAAATACTTCTTTATTTCAATATCCAAAAAATCAACTTCTTAAATCGTATGCAAGCGCCAGAAAATAATAGATTACCGTTCGAAAGCAACCGTCGGAAGTCTCCGTCCCAAATTATGCTTCATAATGTACGCATTTATACTTCTTAACGTGTGCAGATTAAACTTTGTAACGTGCGCACATTCAAGTTCGTAACGTGCGCAGATTAAATCTCGTAACATGCGCAAACTAAACTTCGTAACTTGCCCAGATTAAGCTTCGTAACTAGCGCGGATTAAACATTGTATCGCGCGAGGAGTAAACTTTGTAACGTGACCGGATTAAACTTCGTTACCCGCGCAGATTAAGTGTCGTAACGTGCGCTATTAAAATGAAGTGCGCAGATGAAACTACGTTACGTGCACGGATTAAATGTCGTAACGTGCGCAGGTTAAACTTTGTAACGTGTAAACGTGCGCAGGTTAAACTTTGTAACATGCGCAGGTTAAACTTTGTAACGTGCGCAGGTTAAACTTTGTAACGTGCGCAGGTTAAACTTTGTAACGTGCGCAGGTTAAACTTTGTAACGTGCGCAGGTTAAACTTTGTAACGTGCGCAGGTTAAACTTTGTAACGTACACATATTATATTTTGTAACGTACGCAGATTGCACTTTATGACGTGCGCAGATTATATCATAACGTATGTAGATTACACTTTTCTACCACACGCCATTTGCTGTTTTCACTGTTTTTCGATCGTCGATGGATCAATGAATTCAAGCAGTAATCTAATAACCAAGCACAAGCAGCAAATTTGAGGGGGCTCTTTCGACAGCACCGCTCAGGTCTCGCTAGCTGTGCGCATCTCCGTCAGAACTTCGTCAATACCTGTGACGTCAAACTATCCACTCTCCGAAAAGGTAGGGTCCCCGATTAATTTTCAGAAAATAGTTGACGAGCAGAAGAGGGAGGCGGTAAGATACTGCGAACCAAATACTTAAATATTTATTTAAGTATTTTCTGAAAATATTCGGATAACGAGTTGAAGCAATACATTTTCAACATTTTAATTTGATTTTATACGACTTGAAAATTTTATTTAAATATTACATAAGATAATTTTAATGATAAATTTAAGAATAAGTTGAAATGTTTGAAATTTAATTGAAATGTTTTGAAACTATTTAAAATTAATGGACGAATAATAAATTACTATTCGAAAAACACACATCCAATCAAAAGGTAAATTCCCATCAAGAGCTAGTTAACTGAAAAAAGGAAATAGTGAAGAAGAATATACATTGAACATATTTCACTAGTTTAATAGATTTGGGACACAGAAAAAGAAACTGAAAAAAGAATAAGGGGAAATAGCATAGAAAAACTGCATAAAGAATACATAGATAACAACGGAAAGAATAAACGATTAAGAAAAAACCCAAATAGCAAAAAGAACGGAAATAATAAATAGAAAATAAAGACAATCATACCTAAATAGAAAACAACAGAAAGAATCGTCTCCTATATTATTTCAGTTGTATAAAATCTTTGCGGCTCACACACACAACCAATCTATAAATGAGGTATCTCAAGAAAGAGAATTTTACGGAGACGTCACGAATCGCACTTTCACCTAAAAAATATGAAGGATTTGTTTAAAAAATTAATGTAAAATACAACCCGCAACACTCAGCCGAATTTTTAATCTATATCGTTAAATAACTCTTAAACGAAGCGTTTTAAGGCATTAAAAAACGAAAATTGGAGACCAGAGACCTCAAAGAAACGTTCCGACATTTTGGCTGATTCGACGCTATTTGAATCAACCCCACCTGTCCACAGCCTGTAGAATCTGCAAGTGAAATTAAACTCATTACACGATATTCTACGCGACTGAAATACACGGGTATACCTCTCTACTCGGCAATAACGTTAAATAAGAATAGTTTTATTGACAAGGCTGTATTGTTTTCTTAACAATTACAAGGAGACATTTAGAACAAGTGACGGAGGATAAGAGGGTCTTCTTAAAAAAAGTCTTAAAAAAGTCTTCTTAAAAGATATCTTACAGGCTTAATATGGAAATGGCAAAATAGGGAAAAGGACGGGGTTTAATATACGAGAGTTCCCGCACGGGTACTCTGGTACATATAAAATTAAGAAAAGAATACTAAGTCAAGAAGGTTGACTTAACTCGCCATTTCCTGTCGTGAGCGAAGATCGTCAGATTAAGAGAAGGGAAGAGGTGTCGTGGAGCGAGGGTCCGCGTCGAGTCATCGGAGCGAGAGGGCGCTGCTCGGCGCGGTGGCTCTCCGCCTGCGGAGCAGCGCGGGTCGCGACGCGATGCATTCATCCCGCCCCCGCCCCGCCCCCCGCGCGCGCCCCACTCCCAACGAATTAGTTCCGCGCGCGTTGTCTTGTTTGCGCTGCCGCGCCCCTCCTGTCTGCTCTCGCCCCCGACCCAGACCTCGCTTTCCGACTCCTGACTCTGTCTTCGTCACCGCCCACGCCCTTGACGCCGCGCCGCCCTGCCCCACCCCGCCCCGCTCCGCCCCTCCGAGCAACGCGCACTCTCACTTCAGCTGTCTCGCTCCTACGCGCTATACCATGTCTCGGCAATCCCCACAATAAGTCTCTCCCCGCTACGTCTCTCCCCGCTACGTCTCTTCCCGCCACGCCCCTCACCGCCGCCCCCACCACGCCGCTCCCCGCCACGCCGCTCCCCGCCACGTCTCCCCGCCATGCCACTCCCCGCCACGCCTCACCCCGTCTCTCCCGCCACGCCTCTCCCCCGCCACGCCTCTCCCCGCCACGCCACGCCTCCCCGCCACCCTCACCCCGCCACGCCCACCCAGCCGCCACGCCCCCCACGCCTCTCCCCGCCACGCCTCTCCCCGCCACGTCTCCCCGCCACGCCTCTCCCCGCCACGCCTCTCCCCGCCACGCCCTCCGCCACGCCTCTCCCGCCACACTCCCCGCCACACCCTCCCGTCTCTCCCCACGCCCCTCCCGCCACGTCTCTCCCCGCCACGCCTCTCTCGCCCGCCACTCCCCGCCACACACTCCACGCCACGTCTCACACCCCGCCACCACACCACTCCCCGCCGCGCCTCTCCCCGCCACACCTCCCCGCCACGCCTCTCCCCACCACGCATCTCCTCGCCACCCTCCCCACCCGCCACTCCCCGCCGACCCTCCCCGCCACGCACATCCCCGCCACGCCTCCCGCCACGCCTCCCCACACCCCTCCCGCCCGCCCCCCTCCGCCATCCCCGCCATGTCCTTCTTCGCCACGCATCTCCCCGCCACATTCTTGCTTCCACGCCGCTCCCGCCACATCGTTCCCGCCCGACTCTCCCCGCTGCGCCTCTTCCCGCTATGCCACCACCGGCATTGCCTTTCCCCGCCATGCCCTCGCCACCCTGACTCTCCCCGCCACGCTTGTCCCCACCACGCCTCTTCCGCCACGCCTTTTTCCACCACGCCACAACACTCCCGCCACGTCACACCACTCCCGCCACGTCACACCACTCCCCGCCACGCCTCTCCCCACCACGCCTCCCCGCCACGCCTCTCCCCGCCACGCATCTCCCGCCACGCATCTCCCGCTGCCGCCACGCATCTCCTCGCACGCCTCACCCCGCCGTGCCTCTCTCCGCCGCGCCTCTCCCTGCCACGTATCTCCCCGTCACGCATCTCCTCGCCATGCCTTCTCCGAGCATGCCTATTCCCGCAGTGCTCTTGACACCATGTCTCTCCCCGCCATGTCAAACCACTCCTCACGCCACCACTCCCCGTCACGCTCCACCCTGCGACGTGACTCCCCGCTACGTAACCCTCTCCTTAAAACCCCTCTCTCCACTACACCTCTCCCCGCCTCACCATTTCTCTTAACGTCTGTCTCTACAACGCCCTCCGCCACGCCCCCGTCACGCCTCTTCACACAATGCTGTACACACCTTCGCCTATTTCTATTCCCCGCCTTGGCCTTGCCCCGCCATTGCGTGTAATTTCTCACCTTCTTATCCCCAAACATGACATTCCCTGCCGTGTCATGTTCCCAGCAGGCCACGCCAAACTCCACTGTACATCGCTGCGCCATATCCGCATTCCATTTAAAACTTCACCCCATTTCCGCTCCTGTTTGCAGCTATGCTGCCACTCCCTGTTGCCTTGGCACAGCCTCCTCCCCGCTTCATCCATCAAGTTTCCATGTCTCACTCGCACTCGTTCACTGACTCCCCGCAAACTTTCACTCTTGACCGTTCGGGCTGCGACCCCGCAGACACGCCTCTGGCATTCCCCTCCCTTCCGTCTCCATGCCAGTCATCGCCCCCTCATCACTCGAGTTTGCTCCTTCCTGTCTTGCCCCGTTCTTCTTTCTCTCTCGTTCCCGACCCGTCCGCCAGAGTCCATCACGCATGTCTTCACTTGTCTCTTGCAGTCGCTTCTGCCTCCTGGGCTGCCATTCCTTCCTTTCCGATCCTTCTCTTCCCTTTGCCCGAACCGTCTGCCCTTATTTTGGGTCGTACCCGCTTGTGGCATCCTCTCTGCGACCATCTCGGCTCCGCTCCCGCTTCTACTTCTGAATCCCCGTCGCTACCAGTGTCTCTTTCTTACTTCCACCCTTGACCCCACCATGCATATGCTCTTGTTCTTGTCTTCCCTCTGCCCTCTTCAAAGACGCCATTCCCGCCCGGCCCCGGCCCCGGCCCCTGCCCCTCCCACTTGTCCATCTCTGAAAACGTCTCGACCAGACCCCGTTGTTACTTCTTCCCGACCCTGACCCGGCCTTGCCGCGGCCTCTGCCTTCGCCACCGCTCTTGTCTCTGCCTCTACCGCCGTCGCTTCTGTCGCTTCAAATAATCATTTCTCTCATGCCTATCGGTTTTCAAACTATGCCTATACTTCCGTTTCCTCCGCATCCTCAACTCCGTCTCCTCCCTCGCCTCCACCTCCGCTGCCGCTCCGTCTCTGTCCACGCCCTTTCTTACTCCTTCTTCCCCACTGCATTCGCCGCCGCCACACCGCCGCCCTTTCGTTGGTTGGTTGTTAGTGATTCCGGGCGCGTCAACAGTTTAGGTCATTAGTCCTGTAAGTGTATTACATGCTTTTCATCGGAAGGTAACGGTGATCATTCCCCTGCTAAATAGCGAGATACGGTGCTGACCTATCGTCGGCTAGCGGGGTTTCCCGCAACCAGGTATCTCTCACCAGCGGGGCACCGCCTCAGTCGGGACAAGCTCTAAGCTACCGACCGGTCTCCCGGCGTGTGTGGTAGTGTAGTGAGTATATGTTAGTGTAGGTGTGTGTTTAATAAATGAGAGTAGGACACGGACGAAGAAGGAAAGATCGCGCGCGGTCCGTGGCCCGTTTGTTAGGGAACTGCTCCGGCATTCGCCTGGTGATTATCGGAGAAACCACGGAAAAGTACCGATCAGAGCAGCCGGCCGCTAGAATTCTCCTCCAGGCAGCGACTGAATTCGACCTAGCTGACAAGCTGGTGTCGAAAATCCTGCCGCCGTCAGGACTCGAACCTAGGACCTCTCGGTCAGAAGCGCTGCAGTCCCTGAGCCATCTCTCCCGGTATTGCAACTTCGTCTCTATCTCTATTCCGCCTCCTTCTCCTCTACATTCGCGTCCACCATCTCCGTCTGCGCTTCCACTGCGTGTCCTCCCACCCTCTACATCCGTCTCCACCTCCGCCCCGCCCTCGCATCCATCCATGCATTATGCATCTTCCCGGCGGTTCCGGAACATCTGCACCGCGGAGACAGGGTGTTGCGGTCGCGCCGCGCCCTGCCACCCGATCTCTCATCACCAGCGAATTACTAGGAGGCGTTGACCTCTGTTGCGCGACGCCAGTGCTGCCAACCCCCGCGCCGCAACATACTAGTCAAATTTTACGGATGTGTTATTGTCACGGCGTCTAGAGAGCTGGAGGTTAAATTGCGCTGGCAGGCTATATAATGGTGGAACAATTGTAGTTGTTTAGATATTACGAGACAACTTGGATCGTAAAACATGTCGTTAGTTGACGTTTCTAGCGATTATTTCCACGTATATCGCAGCTAGAGACATCTGGCAGTTTTGTATTCTGCGAAACTATGACAATGAAATATGTGTTTTAACGATTTTGACGAATTCTCATCATGTGTTTCCTGTTGTTGTTTTTTTTGTTTTGAAAACTGCATAACACTTTGTAAACCATATTTACGAGTGAAATATCATGATCATACATATATTTTCAGACAAAATGTAAATGTAAATGTAAATGTAAATGTAGAGAATGTTTTGCCAAAGTAAGGAACCAACTAGTAGTAGATTTAATTCCTTCAAAACATATTTTGGAGGTTATATTTTTCAAAACAAAATTTTGTAGCCAGAATAATGTAATGAAGGTACAAAAATTCAATTACTCAGTTCGCGCAATTAATTACCGGTCAACACATTCACCGTTATCTTAAATTGACGGTGTTTTCATATCTATAAATTCGTGTGATTGGTACAGAATTTTCTTCTTTCTAGGGCTCATGATTACAGCCATACTAGAATGGTAGAGCTTTAGATGATAACGTACCTTATTAGAATCAGTCGTTAATTCAGAAACGAAATAAATAACGGACCGATGACTTTCTCATACAATATAGACTTGTGATGGCAGATACTACTTACGTTTCTCCGAGAAAAGGTCATTGGAACAAATTTTATATGATTTGTTAAGTTTGTGGATAATACATTTAAAATGAATTAAAGCAAATATTCCAGACTATACGATAGAGGGTTTCCAGAACTCCAATATAAAATCGCATCAAATGAGATATAAAAAATATAATTTACTGAAACTCTCTTTTAACTGTCGAAAAAATGAACACCTTTCTAATTTCATTGAGGTTCCTGAGCATTTATTTTAACGCTGGCAACTAATTTCCAGCACCTCATACTATTTATTAATGTTTTTTTGTGAATTCCCCGTTGTACATAACACAGGTGGCACTGCTACATGAAAATGCGCTCAATCAAATAGAGAAATATTATCAGTAGGATTTGAAAACTCAGGGCTTTATAAAATAAATAGTACTAACAAATTAACGGTTTATCTACGGAAGTCGTAAGCAGCCATGGTCACCTGAATGAAATAATATGGTTGTAATTGAGTAACATCCAAGAAAACAGACTAAATAAATAAATAAATAAATAAATAAATAAATAAATAAATAAATAAATAAATAAATAAATAAATAAATAAACAAATAAACAAATAAATAAATAAATAAATAAATAAATAAATAAATAAATAAATAAATAAATAAATAAATAAATAAATAAATAAATAAATAAATAAATAAATAAATAAATAAATAAATAAATAAATAAATAAATAAATAAATAAATAAATAAAAATAAATAAATAAATAAATAAATAAATAAATAAATAAATAAATAAATAAATAAATAAATAAATAAATAAATAAATAAATAAATAAATAAATAAATAAATAAATAAATAAATAAATAAAAGAACTAAATGATCAATTGCTTACGAAAAATGTCAGTTTCTCTTTTTGATACACAGCCGATGAAGAAATATGACGGAATGACAGCCATGACCAAAGAAAGCCAGTCTAGGAGGGTCGCCTTGCGCAGAAGGGGATGCGCAGTGGTTTTCTTTAGTGATAATGAGAAAGAAAAGAGGACGCTTTGAGAAAGAGGAAAGGATTTAAAAAATGTGATCTAGTTAAAATTACGAGTCTCTCTGAAACCTGAAAACTATTTGAAACTACGTGTAGAAAAAGTTTAATTTTTTGTGTTGGTGTAAGTGCACGGATAACGTTTGAGGAGCATCAGTATTCACCAAGACAAGGAGTCATTTCAAATAAAAATAAAAAACACAGCAGAATAGCCCTCATAATGTCAAGAATAAATCAATCATTTACAATTTTGACCATAGAAGCATACATAGATTCTGGAGGAATCTATGTATGCTTTTTTGTTATTTTTCGATTTCGTCGCAGTCTGTACCGGAACTGAATGCGAATTTTCAGTTCTCAAAACTATAGACCTGGAGTTCGTTAGCGTCATTTGTCAATAGCGACTGCCTGACAAATGCCTGACGGACTGAGGTTCTGACGGCTTATGATCGGAGTGGTAACAAGGACCCCAATTCCTTCAAATTCCAAATTTTCGTTTTCTTCCTTTGTAACCGAAAAAGCAAATTTTTTCTTCGAGAATACTCAGAACTCTTTTTAGCGCTTTGACACACTACAGACCCAACATTCTAGATATTGATAAAAGAAGAGAAATAGTCAAGAATTTTTTGGACAGGAATAAAGCGTTTCTCAGTGAGTAAAGAGTGAAGAAACCTTTCTTCTTTTAATTCAGAAGTGCTTTTTTCACCAGAAGTGGCACACTCGTATATGTAAAGGGGTCGACTATAGATTGTCCTCTACCACATTTTCGAGAAAATTAAAAGGATTACTACTAGCATACTCCCCATATCAATTATTACGTTATGGAAGAGTATTGGGGCGCTGATATAACCAACTGGTGCCCTACGAAGACCTTTCTTTTTTACAGTGACTAGGAATGTCGGATTGAAACATTTATACTTTTATTTATCAGAATGAACTCGATAAGGCAGTGCAATACCAAGAGCTAAACCTCTCGTATATCTAAATAGATTTTCACTAATTAACTTACACAAAAGATCAACAATCAATTATTTGACCTATTTCATGGCACAGAGTACTCTTAAAGAGTGCTTGTCAGCTTGAACAGCTACTCTATGTTGAATTCATTTCTCGATCCGAAGCGCCATGAAGTTCCCACTGTGCACCGTTTCCATTTTGCTCCGCAATGACGAGCAGAAAACGCTCCTTGGGGAAATTTCCCGATGGAGCTTCGTCCGGTCTTGTCTCAACATTGCTTTGTCACGCGGATGAGGCATTCGACGATGACACTGAGATAATTACGAAAGCGTCGGCGTCATTATTCACAGCGCAAATGGATGTTTCACTGCAAAGGAGCGCGCAGACTGCAGAGCGGCAACGTCGCATTAATAATAAGCTGATAAATCAACGCAGGCACGGATATATTGGTAACACAATCTGACATCGCCTCCTCGTGTCTGTTTTCCAGGGCTGTAAAATTTCGAGGATCAGTTCTTAATTAATGCGATTTGTTCTGCTCTAGTGGTCCTTGTACAGCCCAAATCAGTAACCACTGGAGATCTAACGAGATCCATTAAAGCTAATAACTTGGATACGTTCTTTCGTATTACAATCAACTCTGGTTATAGTGAACTTCTGGGGACTAAAATTTTTGGTTCACTATATCCGAGGTTCACTATATCCGATGATGTCAAAATTACGTAAAAATTCTTCATAACGATTGATTTTATTAATTTAGAGATACAGGAAAATAAATTAACAGAAAGAACTGAAAATTTCAATATCTTTATTTGTCCTTAAAAAATCAAATTATTTTCAATTGTTTGCTTCGTACTTTTTCATTAGTAATTTCTCTAGATCCTTCTCCAGAGTTCGTGCTCTCCATACTTGATTCTGCATTGTCCTCGTGAGGTCTGAGGATCGTAATGCAGTCTTGACACCCTTCAATGACTCTTGCACTATATATTCGTACGGGTTATTTTTGCGGGGAGACTGCCCGTAGGCAGTGTTCCGCACCCGAGTTTCGACCCAGGCTTCCTTCAAAGCCTACCCGCCCGACGCGGGTCTGGGGACTTTTATCTAAGCAGGCGCACCCCGTGGGCAGTCCCGTCTGCGCCTGGGATTTGACTCTCACTTTCTCCGCCAGATGTCGGTCTCAGTTTACTATATCCGAGATGTCTGGTTGGGGAAAGTGGGATTTCGTTAGGGCGGGATGTTGTCGGATGGATTTAATTTTGCCGGGCATCCTGCCAGGGTTCTTTTACATGTCACAAGAGTGACATGGCTACTGTGGATTTTCCGCCCTTCGAAAATCCGCGTTCCTCGGCCGGGATCGAACCCGCGCACTGGAGGTTCAGAGGCCAGTAAGCTAACCCCTCACCCACCGAGGAGCCGTACTTGCACTGTTGGAACACCGTCCCACTCTCCGAAGGCTCTTTTACTCGCCTAATAACATATGAGTTGTTTTCGAAACTGGGAAGGCGTAAGCGAAAAATGAAACCGGTCACTTTTCCGCGCGACTCAAGGGACATCGTCAGACTGTGTCAATAGCATACTTCCTGTCGCCTACGTAGAACTCAATGCGCTTTATTCCGCGGAATATCAAATGACACCAAAATTGAAACTAAAGTAGAAATCGCGCGTCGCCTACGCCAGTTGCAGCCCACACAGAACACGGCCTTTGTCTTTGCAATGAAATTGAGTGTTATAAGATCATCACTAAGGTCCCCATTCCGCTACCTTCTCCTCAAAGGAGACTTCTTCGATTATGACCTTTGACCGACGATATTATTTTCAAGTTGCCTAGTGTTGGAATTTGTGGCTCTTAAGCGATAAATTCTTTTCCAGGAGGGAATTAATTTCTAGGACGTAGTATTATTTACGTTCACTATAGCTGACGTTCAGTTTCACTATAACCGAATCTTCGTACGCTTGTTTGTAATGTAAGTGAAATGCTTCTTTGTAATGTAAATGACCAGTGACTGAAGTTCGCTATAACCGACGGTTCACTATGTCCGAGTTCACTACAATCGGAGTCGACTGTACTTGTGAACAGATTTTCTTTTTCACGTTATATTCACGTTCCGTTGCTTCTAGACGCTCTCGGGTCGAAATTTAGATACAACTCTAGGTGCAGTCATCATAGTTTCTAACAGTTAACCCATTGATTGAAATGAACCGTTACGTTTTGCTGACTGGTAGCAATGCAGATTTCTTTGCAGCGACTTTGACCGTGAGGGTCCTAAATTCGGGTGGTGGCGGATTTTCTAGTTTATCTAAAAAAGTACCTGGGAGAGATGTCTGGAGGCTACTCTGATCGATAGTTTTTCGTAGTTTTGCCGATCAACACCAGACAAATGTCGGTGCAGTACCGTAACAAACGGGCTATGGCCTGCGGGGCATCTTTTCTTCCTCTTCCTTCTCCCATCGTCATCTCTTACTTACACACACATACACTTAAATGCACTACACTTTCTCACATATCTGGAAACCAATCGGGAGTTTAGAGCTTGTCCCGATAGAGGCGTGTGTTGCTGTGGGGAGATATTGGGAGGAGTTAAGGGGAAGATGCACTTTAAAACCTTAAAAATTTCGATTTTTGAAAAGAAAAATATCCTATGCATTAGCTATTCAGGTATATTTTGTAAAATTATTTCGATTCCTGCAATAGTTTTCAGTTTATGATTTAAAAGGTATGTCTCTGCATCACGAATCTATTAGAATAGTGAGGTAAGCATAACTCATGAATCTAACTTCGTCGCTTCTTTTCCAGAATTACAATTTTTATGATCTGTTTCCCTCATAACTCAAAAACTAATCATATTAAGGCTATGAAATGTTTAAGATATATTTAACTAAGTATTATCTACAAAACCACGCTAAATCATACACTTCAGTTCAATAGTTATTGTGATAATAATTGATTAAACTGAAAAAAAAAATAATAGTCAATATTTTAATTTTGGATTCAAATTAAAAATATTTTTTCAGAGATCTGAATGAAAGAGCATGGTTTTGTAGCTGTGAGAATTACCAACAAATTAAAAAAGACATCGGTAAAAATACTCAAAATTATTTGAGCTATCTGGGAAAAACTAAGACAGTGCATGAAAAACTGGTTGAATTTTGATATTAAAAACTTAACGTCAAAAGCAAATTTTTCCTTGCATACGAAAGATATTTCTATGTGTCAGTTCATTTTCACTGCGGTGAAATATGATTTTATTGGAGAAAAAAGTGGAAAAGTAGTAAAAATTTAACTGTTGTAAGCTGTATCTACCCCCTTAATCCTCACAGAGTGAAATGTAGGTTGGTACCGTGTCTCATCATCCAGCAGGGTAGAAAAATCGCCACCTCCCCGGATTAAAACATTGTCTATACTAACTGGGCCAATAACCATACCAGGTGACGACCCCTAAACATCAATCAATAAATTAATAATACTTTGTTCGCGCCTAAATGACTCGTGAGCTCATATCGGTTACTGTTCATACAGTGGGACGAGCGTACCACGTGAGCCAATCGTACATAGCAGTGTAAGAGAGAAAAGACATCAAGCTACACTTAGATGGCAATGAAGCTGCGGCTCATATGTCGCTCACCTCATTTTATTTGCGCTCATTACTGGGAAATTACAAATTACATCACAAATTACTGGGAAAATTAAATATAGGAATTAGGTTCAAGGGATCTGAGACACACCTGTCTTATCCAGCCTCCAAGCCTTACGCAGGATTTAAATCTAGCACCCGTATGAACCGATAAATTGGGCGCCAAGAAGTGTGTACCTAATACTTTTTATGGTCTCTGAACCAGAAATATGAATCCATAGTGAAAAAAATGGTTTTGAGTTAAATTCACGTTTCGGGGTACGACAATAGCAACAACTACGATCTAGCCGACTTGCGGGAATCTCCCTCTCCAGGTAACCCCCCCTCCCCGAGCAGTACCACCTCAGCTGCGACAAGCTCTAAACTTCCATCTGTCCTCCCGTCATGTGTGGTAGTGTAGTGCGTGTTAATGTACATGTATAAGTGGTAGGGTAAGACAAAGAAGAGGAAGGAAATTCGCGCGCGTTCCGTGGCTCGTTTGTTAGGGTACTACTGCAGCATTCGCGTGGCGTTGTAACGGAAAACCCGATCTGAGCAGGCGGACGCCAGAATTTCTCTCCACACAGCGGCTGAATTCGACCCAGCTATATAGCGAGAGTCGACAGTGTTGGGACAGTTCCGCGGAGGTGGGAGATACCGAGATGAGGAAAACTTCACTAGCCGTGATGTAGGTGGGCGTCGGATCTCACCATTCAGCGAGGCAAGATCATCGCCACTTCTCGAGGGATACGCATGCACTACACTAGCAGGAATAATGATCTTAATAGTTGATGCGCCAGGAAACAAGAAATAATCAATCAATTCTTCCTTCTACTTCTAGGTACATACCCAACACAATTTTATTGCTTACGGTTTGGTTGGTTTCTTCGTGTTTTCCGGGCGTGTCAACTGCTTTGGTCATTAGTCCCGTAAGTGTAGTGCATGCTTTTTCTCGGGAGATGGCGGTGTTCTACCCCCGCTGGATGGTGAGATCCAGCGCCGACCTACCGTCGGCTAGTGGGGTTTCCCCCTAACCAGGACTCTCCCACCAGCGGGGCACCGCCCCAGCTGGGACAAGCTCTAAGCTCCCGACCGGTCTCCCGGAATATGTGGTAGTGCAGTACATGTTAGTGTAAGTGTGTGTGTGTAACGGGAGAGGTGAGGACAAGGAAGAGGAAGGAAAGTTCGCGCGCGGTCCGTGGCCTGTTTGTTACGGTACTGCTCCGCCATTCGCCTGGTGTTGATCGGAGAAACCACGGAAAACTACCGATCAGAGCAGCCGGCCGCTAGAATTCTCCTCCAGACAGCGACTGAATTCGACCTAGCTGAAAAGCTAGTGTCGAAAATACTGCCGCCGTCAGGATTCGAACCTAGGACCTCCCGGTCAGAGGCGCTGCAGTAACATCAGTTGACGCACTGACGAAATCCACAGATAAGAACAATAGTAAATGTAATGATGACAGTAATGACCAGTTGAAACGACTTTCAGAACAGTCCGTGGCATATTTTACGTCCCTTCATCTCTCAATGCCCTTTCCCGAGTGCGCTTGCGAGGGCATCACCAAAAAACGTCCGCGCCCGCAATGCATCTCTGGTCGTCCTCTACGTGCCCAAGATGGCGGCCACCTGTTGTTTACGAGGGCCACTGGGGGCGCCCGCGTCATAAAGCAGCGTCCCCTGGCTACGGCGCTGTGCACCGAGCGGCGTTGGGGAAGGGCGTGGGCGAGGAAGGGAGGGACGAGGTTGGTCAAAACGGGGAGGGCGTTGGTGGTGACGGTGGCGAGGGCGAGAGCAAGCTCGGTGATAGAGATATGGGCAGTGATGAATGCGGAGATTGTGGCGGTGGGGTGGCAAGGTTGGGGGAGGACATGACCGCAGTGGTGGTGGTGGTGGTGCGGGTTAGCAGTTGATTGATTGATTGATTAGTGATTCCGGGTGCGCAAATTGCTGAAGTCTCGTAAGTGTAGTGCATATTTTCCTCGAGAGGTGGCGGTGATCTTTCGGTGAAATCCGGCGCCAATCTACCGTCGGCGAACGGGGTTTCCCACTACCAGGTATCTCCCACCATTGGTGCACCGCCCCAGCCGGGACAAGCTCTAAGCTCCCAACCTATCTCTTGGCGTGTGTGGTAGTGTAGTGCATGTTGGTGTGTGTCTGTAAGGGGAGAGGATAGAGGAAGGAAAGATCGCGTGCGATCCATGGCCGTTTATTAGGATACAACTTGGGCATTCGCCTGGTATTGATGGGAGAAACCACGCATATCTACCGAACAGAACAGCCGGCCGCTAGAAATCTCATCTAGACAGCGACTGAATTCAACATAGCCATGAAAGTGGTTTAAAATCCTCCCACCGTCGGGACTCGAATCTGGGAACTCCCGATCAGAGTCCCTGCAGTTACCTGAGCTACTTCTTCCGGTAGCAGCAGTGGGAGAGGAGGCGACAGAAGTGGTGCCGGGAGAAGGGCAGTAGTGTTTGCAGTGGTCGGACAATGGCGATGGGAATTAGTGATCGTGGGGTTGGCAGGGTTGTGTCGGGCGGGAAACGGAAGGTGATAGACATGTGGCTCGTGCCGAGTTGCTGTAGAATGGAGGAGGGTAGTGCGGGATGTTTGGTGGAAGGCAGGGCGGGGCGGGTGGGGGTGAGGAAGGCGGGGTGGGGTTCGAGTTCGGGTTGAGAGGCTACGTGCTGAGGGTGGCAGAGGGACGGGGTTAGATGTGAGAGTAGCTTGGGCGTGAGCGGTAGTGGGGCAGTTTGGGGGCGGGACGACGGCAAGAGCAGGTACGGTGGCTGGCCAGGAGGCGTACAGGACGGTGCGGTGGCAAATTAGTTAATGCGGGGATGGGCTCGGGCGAGTACAGTGTAGGTAGTGGTTGGGGCAAATTCGGAGGAGGATCTGGGCGCTGCGGAGCGAGGAGGGGCGGGCCGTAGAGGAGTTAGAATATGAAGTTGGGGATGCAGGCTACTCCGCGGCGGTTCAGAAGGCGGGGCGGAGCTGAGAGTGAGTGGCGGGAGGACGTTAAGGGTGCGATTTTTCTAAGGGTACAGTGCGATTTTTCTAACCTGGCAGGTATTAGCTATTGGTTTCATCCAACCGAGTACTTGAACGCCATCATAGTGACGTCACTGTAGTGACATATAAGCTGCCGATTGGATGAAACCATCAGAAGCTGATTGGATGAAACCGTGAACAGAGGTACGGGAATCCCACTACAGTAGTAGTGGTAGTGGTGGTAGCGGTGGTGAGGGAGGAATTGGGAGGCAAGATGAGGGGAGTTAGGGTGGCGGGAACGGGGTGTCGGAGGAGGCAGGGTAGCGAGGGCGGGGCGGATGGGTCGGCGGGGGATGAATATCGAGATGCGGGACGGAGTGGAGGCGGGGAGGCAGGCCGAGAGGGCGGGGTGGACGGTGAGATGGGGCGGAGGTGAGAGGAGTTAGGGTGGCGTGGGACGGGTTGGCGGGGACGGGGAGGTTGGGTCGGCGGGGGATGAATACCCAGATGCGGGAGGGAGTGGAGGCGGGGAAGCAGGTGGAGAGGGCGGGGCGGACGGTGAGGCGGGGCGGAAGCGAGAGGAGTTAGGATGGCGGGAGCGGGGTGTCGGAGGAGGCAGTGTGGCGTGGGCGGGGCGGATGGGTCAGACGCGGAATGACTGGCGGAAAGGGGTCGAAGCGGCGAGGGATGCAGGATGGTAGGAGTGAGAGTAGCGTGGGTTGGCCGTTGAGGGAGACAGGGTGGCGGTGGCATTGGGGGAGGAATTGTGTGGCGGGGCGGCACAGACTGGTGGTGAGGAGTCGAGGTGTAGGGTGGGATGCAGGGTGGTCTGGGGTGGATGAGGAGGCGGGGTGGAGGCGCGAAGAGTTAGGTTGGGGCGGTGGGGGTGGCGGTGATGGTGGCGATGGGGAAGGAATTGGGAGGGCGGGGAGGGATGGAGGCGAGATGGCAAGCGGGGATGGGGGCGGATGGCGAGGGCGGGGCGATGGGGGCGGCGGGGTGGCGGTAATGGCGATGGGTGAGCGATGCGGGATGGAGTGGAGGCGGGGAGGTTGGCGGAGAGGGCGGGGCGGATGGGGATGCGGGGCGAAGGCGAGAGGAGTTAGGGCGGGAGCGGGGAGTTGGAAGAGGCAGAGTAGCGGGGACGGGGCGGTTGGGCCGACGCGGATGAATATCCAGATGCGGGGCAGGGTGGAGGCGGGGAGGCAGGCGGAGAGGGCATGGCGGACGGTGAGGTGGGGCAGAGGCGGGAGGAGTTAGGGTGTCGGGAGCGGGGAGTTAGAGGAGGTAGGGTGGCGAGAGCGGTGCGGTTGGGTCGTCGTGGGATGAATATCGTGATGCGGGGCGGGGTGGAGGCGGGCAGGCCCACGGAGAGGGCGGGGTGGACGGGGATGCGGGGCGAAGGCGAGAGGAGTTATGGTGACAGGAGCGGGGTGCTGGAGGAGGCAGGGTGGTGGGGGCTGGGAGGTTGGAACAGCGCGGGATGAATATCGAGATGTGGGGCGAGGTGGAGGCGGAAAGGGCGGGGCGGACGGGAATGCGGGGCGAAGGCGAGAGGAGTTAGGTGTAAAGCGGGGAGCTGGAGGAGGCAGGGGGCGTGAGCGGGCGGTTGGGTCATATGGATGAACATCGAGATATGCGGGGCGGGGTGGAGGCGGAGAGGCAGGCGGAGAGGGCGGGGCGGACGGGGAGGTGGGGCGGAGGCAAGAGGAGTTAGGGTGGCGGGAGCGAGGTGTCGGAGAAGGCAGGGTGGCGGGGGCGGGGCGGTTGGGTCGGCGGGGGATGAATATCGAGATGCGGGGCGGGGTGGAGGCGGGGAGGCAGGTGGAGAGGGAGGGGCGGACGGGGAGGCGGGGCGGAGGTGAGAGGAGTTAGGATGGCGGGAACGGGCTGTCGGAGGAGGGCAGGGTGGCGGGGGCGGGGGCGGGGCAGTTGGGTCGGCGTGGGATGAATACGGAGATGCGGGACGGAGTGGAGGCGGGGAGGCAGGCTCGGGTGTGGGACGGAGGCGAGAGGAGAGCTGGTGGCGGGGGCGGGGGCGGGGGCGCTGTCCGAGGCGGAGGTGGCCCGTGCCCGTCCAAGTGACGGGTGGCGCTCGTGCTCTCGAGGGGGCGTGTTATGTACGACCAGGGAGGTCACATTGCAGCGCCCTGGGGAGCTTCATATAGTGCTAGAGGGGAGATGCGGCGGCCGCGTTGGATAAGGGGTTCAGGCAAGGATCCTAAAGTGACAGCGAACATGAAGTGTGGCGTGTATTAAAATTTCAATGAGTTTTTGCCAATATCTCTTTTAATTTTTTTAAGACTTGCTCTTATTTTAAATTGTGCTTAAATATATCTTTTTATTGTGAGATATTACGTATAAATAATGATTTGTCTGGAATACTTAGTGGGAACACTGTTGTTGGTTCGAATTCCTGAGAGAATGTTTTCTTGTGATAGTGTCGAGAGTTAGAAATGGCAGTTTACCACACGCTACTTTTAATCATTTTAATAACACTTCATTACATTTTTATGGTAAAGTTGTCTCAGTTCTTTATATTAGGTCGGCAACTCGCTTAGGAATATGGGAGAACCAAGAGAAGGAGGTGGAGGGGAAGAAGGAGGAAAAGGAGAAGAAGGAGAAAAGGAGATAAAAGAGGAAGAGGAAAAGGAAAAATAAAAGAGAAAAAAGGAGGAAAAGGAGAAGATAGAGGAGAAAAAAGAAAAGGAAGAGGAAAAGGAAAAGAAAGAGGAGGAAAAGGAGAAGGAGGCAAAGGAGAAGAAAGAGGAGAAAAAAGAAAAGGAAGAGGAAAAGGAAAAGAAAGAGGAGGAAAAGGAGAAGAAAGAGGAGAAAATAAGAAGACAGAGGAGAAAAGGAGAAGGAAGAAAAGGAGAAGAAAGAGGAGACAAAAGAAGAAAGAGAAGAAAAAAGAGAAGAAAGAAAAGGAGAAGAAAGAGGAGACAAAAAGAAGAGAAGAAAACATAGAAGGAAGAAAAGGAGGAGGAAAAGGAAAAGAGAGAGGAGAAAAAGAAGGAGAAAATGGAGAAGAAAGAGGAGAAAAAGGAGAAGGAGCAAAAGCAGCAAGAGGAAAGGAAGAGAAAGAGAAGGAGTGTGAACCATCAGCATTTCAGTGCGCCGAAAATTAGGAGAACGACAAAGATTGTATTGAAGTGATGCCTAAACGTTATGAAACCCACCGTGCACAACTTACAAAATACAGTTTAAATTGATACAGGAAGATTGTGTGTAAGGCGTGTTGGGGACCCTGCACGACTCTTTATTATTTCTTTACAATTCTATTCATTACTCCATGAACATCACGTACGTCTAATCACAATATTCTCAATCACAGTGCCACTCAATTTCGTATTCCTCTCCCTAAATCCTGAATGTGCTCTCGTATACAAATCGGATGCCTCAATGAAATAATAGTTAATGAAATGGCGCAATAGGGGGGATGAGAGGTAACGGAATCGGGAGCATCCGAGAAAACCAATTATGTCAACTGAATTCCACGTGGATCAACCGTGAATTGAACTCCAGTCCCAATGGTGGAAGGCACGCGGTCTAACCACTAAACCACGGGATGCTCCACATCTCCCTACTGACTGCGGTTTAAACACTGGTTTTCTCCTATTTGTTCGAGTATACAATTTAGTCAATCCAAATGATCGAATGACTATAATATTTTAACAATTGCGCCTGATAACAAAGATAACCAAGTAGAGAACAGTATAGCAGCATCAGACAACCCTATTACCACAATGTCTACCCAAAAATACAAGCCTTACGAACACTATCCCCGTATCATACCTTTATGTGCCAAATGCAAGAAGCTACTTGAGAAATTACACGTCCATTAAGTAAACACAGAAAAAAGAAGAATCTACAATACAACACATGGAATTATTATAGGCATTAAAACACGTGCCAATACATCAGGAAAACCATTCATACCTAACAAATACTCTGAAAAATTGATTGAACTTCCCAACAAATATCATAACTATCAAATTTCTATAAGGTTATATGAAAATAATCAGAGAACAGGATATGATCGACTCGCTCAGTTCAACTCAAAACAGCCTGCAATAATCAATACAAATTGCATGAGAATGTATAACAAAAGAATAATAAATAATGTTGTTAACACCCCTGAAACGCAAAATTACCGAACAGAGCGGAATAAATAAAAAATAAAATAAAATCATTCAACTGTGTTCAGTAAGAGGATGGGTAAGGAATTCTGGAGCTCAAGGAAACGAGCCCAAATGAACCGTAGATCATATACATAGGTTTTAGAAAAATTGTTATGGAGAAAAACTATGCACAGGAAAAGGGCGAGTAGGGAATTCTGGAGTTCAAGGAAACGAGCCCTAATTAACCATACGTCATATACATACGTTTTAGAAAACATTTTACTGGTTTTGTGACGAAAATAGTAAATGAAATAAATGGGACTCCATACGTAATGTTTTGAAACCGAACGTATTTCCAGAACATACTTCGCGACGCGTCACTCGCAAGGACGTGTTTAAATTGGCGGTGAGTCGGGGCAGGGGGTGGGTGGGTGGGAGGGTGGAGGCGCCATCTGGTGGTGTCGTGGGGCGCTCATTTGTACCCGTCAGCCACACGACTTTCGTTCGTCCCAGACTGCGGATAGGAGGGATCTCATTAACTTTTTTATTATTTTCCCCTCCCTGGGATATTAGCGGCTTTGATACTTTCAACCCTGCCGTGAATGGTGGACCAATTACCTGTCTAGTGTATAAAAGTGGTTTAATATCTATATTACTAAATGCGCGCAGAAATCGAAAGAAAATATGCAATTTCACAATGTGAGAGGTCTAAGGTTTTGTTAGAAACCCAGAAACTAAGTAGATATATCTAAGAGCTGAAAGTTCATTAGTATTTCTTCTTTCTTCTTGGTTTCTTTGTCATTAAAAAGTACGTAACGCGTAATGGAAGGAAATGTGTTGCAACTCATGCAGGATCAGAATATAATAATTAGGGCCCGGATTTTAATGACCTAAAAATCAGCGAAATATGATAGTATTTAAGATCTAAAAATCAGCGAAATATGCTAGTATTTATGACCTAAAACCTATATAAATCTGACCTTAAAAATAAAATATGACGTTACACAAGTTTATTTTATAAAAATTCCTGTTGATTATTTAGGTATAATAAATAAAAAGTTCACTCAAGAACAGATTGTGAGTACAGTACATACGGTTTGCACTCTTCGGAACTAATTAGCATTAAAAAAAATTGCTTGTGCCTGTACAACAAATCAAGTACAGTACAATAAAACCCATCAAACAAAATGTCTTGATTTACTACTGCATACTTCTAGTTTAATTTTTTCTAATTTCCTCTCAGTCTTCAGTTTCTAGAGAAATTGGATCACAAAGGTGTATTTTCAGATTTTTTCATCTTAAAAGACGCTGAGGATAGTTTTGTATCTGGAAAAGCTCCTCTCCACATCACATGACGTCACCGGAGCGCAAATGAAGGCGGCATGTCACTGCAGGGCAGCTTTGGTTCATTGTCTTCAAATGTTGGGGCATTTCCAGAAATTATATCGCTAATTTTGCACATTGTAGAATATCCAGGATTTTGCTGAAGATCACTCAGCAATTTGTTGAACACTTTTTCAGCCACATGACCAAGAGCTCGACTCTACTCACTCCGTTCAAATTCACTTATGTTTCAAATAATCGTTTCTGGTATAATTTTTGAGTTTATTTGTGACAATATCACCTGATATATTGTCATGTGAGACACATTTTCAAGCCTTTTATTCTTGTGTCCTTATAAATATGACATATGTATGCATTTTGAGCAAAATGTTGCGAAAATATGACCTTTTACTAAAAACGGCTCTTAAAAATATGACAAATATATGTATTTATGGCCAAATTTGGCCAAAATACGACCTTTTACTAAAAACGGTGTAAATATGACTTTATATGCACAATAAAAATACGTTTTTCTAATCGACAATACTTGGATTCGTGCATAAATTGCTTTAAAATTCACCTGAAGGTTCAGAAAAAATATATGACTTATCATTAAAATCCGGACCCTAATAATAATACCCCTGCCGTGAGTTGCCCACAACTGTTTAAAATTTGGATTACAACATTTTTCACGCTAGACAGGTAAAGAAAACCTCAAAAAGCAAGAAATTCACTGTTTGTAATCAATTTAGCGTCCCTTTCTCTGCTATATTTTGATTGAATGTTTCTGATATACGATCTGATACGTGCATAAACATTTCGTCCAACATTTCATCAGAAAAAAGCAAACAATTTGAATGCACTGATTCAAACAACTTTGATTTGAATACACTGAAACACCACGAGTACTTCCCTTTGGTCCAGGAAATATCTTCACGAGATTCTTTCTGTTTTTGCTAATTTGCTGACAAACGTTGTTTCATGCCACTTGTTGTATCCTTGTCTTTGCCAATGAAAATATCACTACACTCGGAATCGCTGCTTGTACAATCACTAGCATAATCAAGCTCAGAACAAGTGTCATGTTCACTCTCAGCTTCTAAACCGCCTTCCTCTGAATCACTTTCAGCATCGCAAATTTCGTCTTCTGGCGATTTCTAACCTAACTATTGTAATAATTCACTAACCGCCTTTGGGGATAAATGATTCATCTCAGTATTGTTCCTATTAGTGTGTATATTATAATACTACGTATAATATATTATAATCAGTAGAGCTGGGAAGTTTATCCAAACTTTTAGCTCTGAAACAACAATGTCAATCTGACACAAAAACGTTGAAATATGCATAGATATTGTTAACATATGCCGCATTTGGTCATAAAACTTATTTTACAATAATATAACATCTTTTTGCCGCCTAGTGAAACAGAGAAAAGCAAGGAACGAAGGGAAGGAGATGCTTTCCGTGGAGTAAGGATTGGGAAAGAGGTTACCTTACCAAGTAAAATCAATCTGAGGGTGTCAAAAGAAAGCGTGAAGTGTGAAATGCTAAGTTTTGGCGATAAACCAATGACATTCGATGACAGCAGATATTACTTCGGCGACGTTGGTCTTCAGTAGCCTGTAACTCATTGTACTAACATATTTGAAGCAACAAGAAAGTTCGTGGTTTGCGTTAACAATTTTTGTTCTTGGCAACTATTATTTTTCTGTTATTTTAAACAAAATGTCAAAAATATACAAAAACATTCATTGATATGGCAAATAGCTCTAAATATGCAAAATATGAATTATATGCAATTTATTTCTTACTTTATTTTCATTTTTCTACCATGTATACACTTTTGTAGCTTCAGGAAGATATGTGCATAAACAAAACACATGCAATTGCATGAATTTCCCAGCTCTATTAATCAGTATATTATATGAATAAATAACAAAATTCTTTGGCAATTAAAAGAAAAGAAAATCTCACATTGGTACCCCCGCGGTGGAGAAGTACGCCACGAAAAATACTACGAAAATGCATTTCCCTAGTCACTACTGTAAATCTTACACAACTGAAAATCGAGGAGGATGCATCTCAATGTCTTCTGCGATGTTAGGTCAACTGTCGGAACGCGCACTGTATCACTTATGGCGATAACAATCCAGGGGTGTACAGAGTACGCCAGCGAAAGTAACTAAGTGTAAAAGGTAACATCCCACGGAAAAACTAACATTGCTTAGGATTGTCATTAAGAAAACGCGGACGAAACCCAAGATAATTTAAATTGAACTGACAGTCAATTGACACTAAGCAATTCCCGCAGAGAAATGAAACACCACAAATCTCAAGAAGCAGAAAGCGTTGGAGTGACTTGGACGCCGTGGCTCTCCATCTGGCGGCGCTCGCCGCAGCCCCTGACCTCTCCCGAGTTAATGGGGGCGCGATCGATCAAAGAACTCGCGCAAAAATCGTCCGCCTCTTCGCCGCTTCCGAGCGTGAAAGCCGGCCCCGCCTCCGCACTCTCCCCTTACCCTTTCCCCACCCCCGCACCCCCACCACCTCCGCACTCCCCCTACGCCCTCCACCCTTCCCCACTCACACCGTCATCTTCTACCACCAGCTCAACACTCACCCTACGTCTTCCTCATACACTCACTCCCCACCCCCACCACCGACCTCAATCGCCTCCGCCCTCTCTCCTTCCCATTTCCAAACACCTACACCCCCACCACCTCCGCACTCCCCCTACGCCCTCCACCCTCCCCCACTCACACCGTCACCTTTCACCACCCTACGTCCTCCTCATACACTCACTCCCCACCCCCACCACCGAACTCGACCGCCTCCGCCCTCTCCCTTTCTCATTTCCAAACACCTGCATCCCCACCATCTCCCCATCGCTGCACTCTCCTCTCTCCCCTTATACTTTCCCCAGACCCGCATCCCCACAATCTCCGCACTCCCCCTACGCCCTCCTCACACAATCACTCCACACCCCCAACACAGCACCCTCCCCCTCCGCCGGCTCCTTTCCACTCAACCTCACCCAGTGACCTCGACCGCCTCCGGCCTCTCCCCTCTCCTCTTCCCCTTTTCTTACACTTGCACCCCCACAACCTTCACCACCGCAATATTCCCTTCCACCCTCAACCCTTCGCTACTCACACCGCCACCCTCCACCACCACCTCCGCACTCCCCCTCCGACTTCCCCACACCTTCATACCCAATCCCCAGCTCCGTAACATCCTCCTCTGCCCGCCCCTTTCCACACAATCGACGTCGAACGCCTCCGCTCTCTCCACTTCCCATTTCCAAATACCACCACCCCACCACCATCGCCACTGCACTCCCCTCTCTCCCCTTTCCCTTTCCCCACACCCGCACCCCCATCACCTCCGCACTCACCCTGGGCGCTCTCACTCCTTCCCCGTGCACGCACGCACCCACCGCCACCACAATCCCCCCTCTGCCCTCCCCCTTCCTCACACACACCACCACAATCCACTACCATCTACACACTGCCCCTACGCCCTCCCGACACCGCATACCCAATCTCACTTCCGAACTCTCCCCCACCGCCCAAAACCTTCCCCACAACCGCACCCACCCACGTTTAGCGCCTCCGTCCTCTCGCCACTCCCCTCTACCCTTCCCCTTTCTCCACAACTGCACCTCCACCCCCACCACCGCAATTCTCCCCTTCCGCCCTCAATTCTTTCCTGCTTATGCCGCCACCCTTCACACTCCCCCTCACCTTCCCGCAAAATCCACTCCGTCCGCCCCATTCCACACAATCTCACCCACACATCTTGTCCGCCGCGCCCAATCCCCTCTCTCTTTCGCCTCCCTTTACCCCATACCCGCACACCACCACCACCTTTGCACTCTCCCCTTCTGCCCTCCCCCGTTCCCCAACACCCTCATCCATCCCTCACTACCGGCGCCTCCGCACTCTTCCCTAGGCCCTTTTCCCCCACCCCTTCTACCCCCACCCCGTGGTCTTCACTTCATTCCCATGCCCACAACCCCCACCGCCACCGCCACCGCAATCTCCCCCTTCCCATCACCACTCTCCACCACCGCCTCCATACTCACCCCTAGCCCTCCCCACATCCTCATACCCAACTCCCAACTCTACATCCTCCCCTTCCGCTAACCTCTTTCCCCACAGAGCACCTGCCCACTTCCCCTCCACACTCTCCCCTCTCCCCATATCCGCGTCCCCATCCACACTCCCTCCGCAGTCTCCCTCAGCGCCATCACTCCTTCTACATGAACGCACCCCCCCATCGCCTTCGCACTCTCAATCTCCACCCTCCCCCACCTCACTCACGCCCACACCTCAGTCACCGAGATTTTTCTCCGCCAAACCTACTTCTGCCCTAACCGCCACCGCTCTTACCCCCTCACCTCAGACAGGGCCATTCCTTCATCTCTGCCTTCGAGACTAACCCCACCCCATCGCCTCCGCCGTCTCCCTCTCTGTTCTCCCCTTCCTCTACACACGCCCCCAACCCCCCGCCGCCTCTGCACTTTTTCCCTGCCCCCACCCCCTCACCCACCCCCAACATCGCCTCCGCAATCTTCCCCTCTGGCCTCCCCTTTTTCTACTCCGCCACCACAGTAACTGGTACTTTTCTCTGCCAAACCTCACTTCGGCACTTACTGCCACCGCTCATAGTACCTCCACATCTGAAAATTCCCGATCTTCACCTCATCTCCAAGACAAATCCCACCACACCGCCTCCACACTCTTCCTTCCCCACACCCTCATCCACCCCCTTCCGCCTCCTCAATCTCCCCCTTGCCCTCCCCCATTCCCACTACCCCCTCTCCCGAGACTTTTTCCCGCCATCACCGAGTGTTTTCTTCTCCAAACCTTACTCTAAACCTCTACTCTTCCAGTCTCCGTTCTTACCTCTTACACCTCTTTCACAGAGTTCCTCTTTCGCAGAGTAACACCCCAACTTACCGCATCCGCACTCTCTCCCTGCCCCCTTTCACTACCCTCACCCACTCCCGGCACCGCTTCCACCCTCCCCACTGCCCCACTCCAGCTCCACAGTCACTGAGTCTTTCCTCCACCAAACCTTCCTTTCGCTCTTCCCACCTCCATCTCTAACAATTCCCCTCCATCTCTATCTCCGAGAGTAACGTGTTCATCCCACTCCGCCCTCGGCATCTCTTCCCCCCACCACCTCTCAATTCGCGCGCTCGACCCCTTCCCTGCGCCTCCTTTGCCGGTACACCCCTCCCGTCTGTCACTGTCTCGCTTCTGGCTCCGCAACTCATCCACCTTATCCTGTGTTCCCAACAATACCGCCTATGATTTCCCCACTCTCCACCACTATCATCAGTGACTCTTTCTGCTTCTTTCACCACCTCCGCAGTTTCCTTCACCTCCTTCGCCGCTAAAAGCACCCTACTCCACCGTCTCCGCTATTCCTATGCCCATCTTGTCTCATAATTGCTTCGTTTTTCCCACGTCTATGGTCCCAGTCCTTGCCTTCCACACTCCCGGCTCCTCTGCTGCCGCGCAGCCGCCCCGATGATCTCCCATCTATTTATTATTTTGCTGATGTCTGCATTGCCCTCACTTCTGCTGTATGTCTCCTCTCTTTTCTCTTCTTCCTGCTCCTCCATCCCCGCTCCCACCCTGGTCTTCGCCTCCTAACACTTTAACTGTTCCCTCCTCAGCTGGTCAGATTGATTGATTAGTGATACCTGGCGCGTCAGTACCCATTAGTGATACCGGGCGCATCAATTATAATTGTCATTAGTCCCGTAATTGTTGAGAGTGTCTTCCCCCGCTGGATCGCCAGATCCGGCGCCGACCTACCGTCGGCTAACGAGGTTTTCCCCAATCAGGTATCTCCCACCAGAGGGACACCGCCCCAGTCGGGACAAGTTCTACATCCCCGGCTGATCTCCCGGCATGTTTGGTAGCATAGTGTATGTTAGTGTAAGTGCGTGTGTAAGAGGTTAGGACAAGGAAGAGGAAGGAAAGATCGCGCGCGGGCCGTGGCTAGTTTATTAGAGTACCACTCCGACATTCGCCTGGTGTTGATCGGAGCAGCTGGCCGCTAGAATTATTCTATAGACAGCGACTGAATTCGGCCTAGCTCACAAGCCAGTGTCGAAAATCCTGCCGCCTTCGGGAGTCCAACCTAAGGACCTCCCGGTCAGAGGCACTACAGTGACATCAGTGACTGAGCCATCACTCCCAGTGAAATGATGCGATAGGTCATTTTCCCTTCCTAGAATCACTACTGAATCTGTCTCTTCTTGATTTCAATAGTCTGTGAAACATTCTCGTTAAGTGGTACAAGAGCGTCTGATCTTTTCGTACTTACGTTTCGATCAATTATTCCAAACCCAACAGAATACATTATGATAAATATGAAATTGTTTACGGCACTTTATGCTGATTAACCATTGTCACAAAATTGGGGCGTAACGTTTTCCCTTCAAAAATACGGGAAGGGACTAAAAAATGGAGTGTCCTGGGTAACATGGATCATCTAGTCACTTTTCCCTATTTATCAGTTTAATGGTTTTATTTCTGTTTATTAACATATTTATTCGAAAAATATACATAATGAATAACACTCGTCCATTAAATATCTTCAAGGTTCTCGCTATATTAATTATGATACTTTCACAACAACGGTGTCATATATATATATATATATATATATATATATATATATGTCGTAAATATGTTTCCGCAAGTGGTGCGGCACTATTATAGGTAGCATAACCTCACCCAGCGGGTCCTCAGGTCATTTTGAATCATCCCGTGTAGCACCAGGTTGGTGCACCGTCTCCACTCTGCATAATGATTTCCACCGCTGCACCCCCCCCCCCCGCCGCATGCGCATTCGCTTCGCTTCGGATCGAGGAGCGTCGCCGACATTTATTGAAGGCGTCTGGCGGAGACAACGCCGGCGATTGAAGTGGAAGCGGTGACGAAGAGACAGGGGGAGGGCGGAGGTGAAGCGGACGCGGTTGGGGACATAAGTGTTCCTGGAGGAGGCGGAGTTGAAGGGCGAGGCGGATGCAGTGGTGGAAACAGAGGAATGAGGATAGTGAGAGAAAGAGGTGATCGGAGGTGAAATAGAATGGTTGGGGAGATATGTGATCCTCGAAGACGAGGAGTTGAAGGGCGAGGCAGATGCAGCGGTGGAGACAGAAGGATGAGGAGAGGGAGAGGTACAGGTGGTGCGGAGGTGAAGTAGAATGTGTGGGGAGAAACAGTTCCTGGAGGAGGTGGAGTTGAAGGGCGAGGCGGATGCAGTGGTGGAGTCCGAGAGCAAAGAGGAGAGGAAGACGGTGGTACGAGCGACGCTGTGGAGAGGGTAGTGACGGCTTCGAGTAGTGATGGCAAATGTTATCAAAACATGGATACATTGATATTTCCATACATCGTAAAAAGGTTTTCGATGTCAATGAAAATGTTTTTCGACATCGCCAAAACATCAATGTTGAAAATATCGATGTTTTAAATATATTATAACAGATAGTATTTACCCATACTTTTTCCATTTTTAATTAGAGCACTTTAGTGAAGTACCGGTATATTTTACTTTTAGGTCACGTATAAATAATATGTTAATAATGTTTTTTTTTTTTTGGAATGCGCGTCTCCCTTCAATAGGGAAATAAAAAATTAAGGGCATCATGTTTTGCGATTATTCTATTTTTTCCGGCCTTAATGCACTCCCGCATGTTAATTTTCTACCTAATATTCTATACAAGATTCAAAATGCAGTTTAACGATATTATCACGGACAAAATGATCGAAAAACATAATATAAACTTTTTTAAAACATCGATGTTGCTGGAAAAATGTATCGATCTTAAAACATTTCGAAAACAAAACATCAATCCTAAAGTGTCAATATTTCTCGTCTAAAATACAGTTGTTTTAAAAACAACGATGTTTTTTGCCCTCCCTAACTACGGGAGTTAAAGAGATGATGTCGGGAAGTGTACGAATCGGGAAGATGGAAGGCTGAGTAGGAGCAAAGGGGCGAAAGGGAAAGTGGTGGAGAAAGTGAGGGCTGAGTTCGAAGACGGAGTCGGATACAGAGAAGGCGGTAGTAGTTCTTGATTGATGGATTGATTTTTTCGTGTTTCCGGGGCGTCAACTGCTTCGGTCATTAGTCCCGTTCGTGTAGTTTTTTTCTCGGGAGATGGCGGTGATTTTCCCCTAGCTGCATGGCGAGATCCGGCACCAACCTACCGTCGACTAGTGGAGTTACCCCCTAACCAGGACTCTCCCGCCAGCGGAGCACCGCGCCAGCTGGAACAAGCTCTAAACTTCCGACCGGTCTCCCGGAATATGTGGTAGTGTAGTGCATGTCAGTGTAAGTGTGTGTGTAAGTGAGAGTGATAGGATAAGGAAGGGGAAGAAAAGATCGCGCGCGGTCCGTGGTCCGTTTGTTAGGGTATTTGCTCCGGCATTCGTCTGGTGTTGAACGGAGAAATCACGGAAAACTACCGATCAGAGCAGCCGACCGCTAGAATTCTCCTCCCGACAGCGACGAAATTCGACCTAGCTGAAAAGCTAGTGTCGAAAATCCTGCCGCCGTCAGAACTGAAACCTACGACCTCCCGGTCAGAGGCGCTGCAGTGGCATCAGTTGATGCACTGAGCTACCGCTCCCGGTGGTAGTAGTGTTAATGTTGTCTGTTTAGTTGGTGGTAGTGGTAGTGATAGTGGTATTTGTAGTGGTAGTTGTAGCGGTAGTTGTAGTGGTAGTGGTGGTAATAGTTGTGGCGGCGGCGGCTGCGGTAGTGGCCGTGGTGGCGGCGGCTGCGGCGGTGGCGGTGGTGGTGGTAGTAGGGATGGTAGGGATGGTGTTGGTAGTAGTAGACCTGATTGTGGAGATTCATATTAGTGAGAAAATATTGATTCAGGGTGCTTCGGCATCTGATATCCCGTAAGGAGAGAACTTGCATTATTAACGGTTGCAGTGTTTCTGCTCTGCCGAAATGCGGGATTCGGCAGGGACCAAGATGCCAGTTTACTGAGATTTCCATTTGCGGGTATCTTTCTTTGCGAAACGCCGCCCTAACCAGGATAAGACATAAGCTCCATTCGGGGCTCCAGACATATGTTTCAGTGTATTGTTCGTACGTGTATATGTTGAAGGGGACAGGAGGAGATACGGATAATGAAGGGAAGATTGCCTAGATACGCCTCTGTGGTAATGGTCCGGCATTTGCCTGGTGTTGATAGAGAAATCATGGAAAAACAATTATCAGAGCAGCAGACCGCTGGAATTCCACTTCAGACAGCGGCTGAATTCGACCTAGTTATATAGATAGCCAATCCTGCCACCGTCGGGAGTGGATCCCTAGGAGCTCCCGGTCAGAGGCACTGAAGTGACATCAATTGTTACTCCGACCTAGTTCAGCCCGCGTTGTGGCCGGTGAGCTATCGTAACCAGCCTGGTGGTTCGATTGGATGTGGTGCGGCAGTCGCAGCTATTCTGGTGAAATCGTAGGCTTCCGCGACTAGTGACATTGATGCTGATGTTTCGACCTTAATAACGTGGTCTTCTTCAGGCGTCAGCACTGAAACGTCGATGTAAAATGCATCGATTCAGCGTCAACCAGGCAACCGAGAGCCTTCATAGCTACTGTGGGTTTATCGGGTGGTTTGATTGGTTGTCAGTAATTCCGGGCGCATCAACTACAGAAGTCACTAGTCCCGTACGTACGTTTTTCCTCAGGAGGCGGTGGCGATCTTTCCCCGCTGGATGGCGAGATCCGACGCCGACCTACCGTCGACTAGCGGGGTTTTCCCCAACAGGTATCTCCCTCAAGCGGATCACTACCCCAGTCTGGACAAGCACTAAGCTCCCGACCGGTCTCTCGACATGTGTGGTAGCGTAGTACATGCTAGTGTAAGTGTGTTTAAGGGGAAAGGATAGAAGGAATAGGAAGAAAAGATCGCGCGCGTCCGTGGCCCGTTTGTTAGAGTACTGCTCCGGCATTTGCTGGTGTTGATCGGAAAACCATGGAAAACTACCGATCAGAGCAAGCGGCCACTAGAATTTTCCACCAGACACGACTGAATTTGACCTAGCCGATAAGCTAGTGACGAAAATCCGAGCATTGACACAGGACTGGACCCTAGGACCTCCCAGTCAGAGTGTCTGCAGTATCATCACTTGATGCCGTGAGACACCTCTCCCGATCCTTCGGCATTCGCTCACCATGGACCGGAGAAAATACGGTAAACCACCGATCAGAGCAGTCGACCGTTAGAACTCTCCTCCAGACAGGGGTGGCTGTTGATTGATTGATTGTTTCGGGTTTCCGGGCGCGCAAACTGATTCGGTCATTAGTCCTGTTAGTGTAGTGGATGTTTTTCTCGGGAGATGGCGGTAATCTTCTTCCGCTGGATGGCGAGATCCGGCGCCGACCTACCGTCGGCTAGCGGGGTTTCCCCCTAACCAGGACTCTCCCACCAACAGGGTATCGCCGCAGCCGGGACAAGCTCTAAGCTCCCGACCGGTCTCCCGGGATATGTGGTGGTGTAGTGCATGTTAGTGTAAGTGTGTGTGTGTAAGGGGAGAGGATAGAACAGGAAGAGGAAGGACAAATCGCGCGGGGTCCGTGGCCCGTTTGGTAAGGTACTGCGCCGGCATTCGCCTGGTGTTGATCGGAGAAACCACGGCAAACTACCGATCAGAGCAGCCGGCCGCTAGCATTCTCCTGCAGACAGCGGTGGTTGTGATGGAGGTAACGGCGTTGTGGCCCGAGTCGACCGCAGAGCGAGGCGTGACGGGTTTTGCAGGCAGCGGAGCGGCCAAGGGGCAGGCGGGGGCTGTAGCGGTGTCGCGTCCTTTATTAAAAGCGGCGGCGGGGGAGGCGGCGTGGGCGCAGGTGCTGCGGCGGGCGGCGGCTCGCATTACTAACGAGCGTTGCAGGGTGTCAGGGGCGCTCCCAAGGAGAGCCACGTGCCGGGGGGAGGGGGCACATCGCACCTGGTTCTGCGGAGGTCGCCCCTGGACTGACGCCGCAGGGCGTGGGGCACCGGGCAAGGTTCGTGCAATGATTTGGGGAAGTTGGCGCCGTCAGATTGGTATGACCAACGCATTTATTTCAAATTATGGTCACTCACCTTGCAAGTTGGATTTCCACAAGAATTATTGGGAAAGGTGGCTCAGTGCATCAACTGATGTCACGGCAGCGCCTCTGATCGGGAGGTTCTAGGTTCGAGTACCGACAGCGGCACAATTTTCGACACTAGTTTGCCAGCTAGGTCGAATTCAGTCGCGGTGTGGAGAAACCTAGTTGTCTTCTCTCATCGGTAGTTTTCCGAGGTTTGTCCGATCAACACCAGGCGAATGCCGGAGCAGAATCCTAACAAACGGGCCACGAACCGCGCGCGATCTTTCCTTCCTCTTCCTTCTATCCTTTCCCCTTACACGTACGTACACTAAAATGCACTACTCTACCAAACATGCCGGGAGATCGGTCGGGAGCTTAGAGCTTGTTCCGGCTGGGGACGGTGCCCAGCTGTCGTTGGAGGGAAACCCCGCTAACGGCTGGTAGGTAGGCGTCGGTCTCGCCATCCACAAGGGGAAGATCACATCACAGTCACCTCCTGATGACAAACATGCACTACTCTTACGGGAATGTTCGGTATACAGAGAGAATCAAAGTTCAAAACTTTCTTACAAAAATGAGATTTTGATGGAGGATTTCAAAAGCTTCTCCAATCCATAATACTAATCTAAGTCTACTAAAATGAGGTGTGAAAATAAAACTGAGAATGTACGTGTGAATGTTAAGTTATATGCTAGATAAAGCTTTGTGATTGCTCGATGTTAACGCGCCCGGAATCATTAACAATCAATCAACGAGAATTTAGAGTATGAAAAGATGTAAAGCCCGACCTGGATGGCCGAGGTGGCTAACAGCGAGTACCGACTCAGCACTTCGGTCCGAAGGGTCGCGGGTTCGAGTCCCGCCTTGGGCATGGCCGTTTGTCCCTTCACTTTGTGTGTGTTGTCGCGGAGGGCCTCGCGTTCTGCTGACCCCAGATCAGAGGAGCCCGCAAGAGTGTTTGCCTAGTGTATGGTGGAATATGCGTCCCTTCGGAACGTAAATGGCAACCGGCTGTCGGCTGGATAAAAGCCCTAGGAAAAAAAATGTAAAGTTGCAGCCTACCCAGGTTGCTAAGCGCCCTCGCTGAAACTTTCTTGGCTGTCTCACGACTGTCCGGTATGGAAGGGCAATATTTCCAACAGATTCCACTAACTTCCTGTAAAATTATTAGGCATTTCTTCCACGGAGAACGGCTGTCTTCATTTTACCCACGTGTAAAATGTAGTTATTTTAGCACTCAAGCACTGATAAAATGTATTTGCTGTTCAGTGCATATTAGATGAAAAGGCACTTTTTGATAAGCTTAGCCTACCCGTGGACTCACGATTCTCGGCGTAGGATTAGCATCGTTCGTGCAATGATTTGAGGGAAGTTAGTTCCGTCAGATTGGTGTAACCAAGACATTTCTTTCAGAGTTTGGTCACTTACCTTGTATGTTGGATTTTAGCGAGAATGTAGAATATGAAAATAATCAAGTTAATAGCCTACACGGGGAAATCTCTCTATCCTCAGAGGTTCTAGAGTTTGAATCCTGACGGTTTCAGATTTGTCACTAGGCAGATCAATTTCAACCTCTGTCCCAGGAGAATTCTAGCAGCTGACTGCTTTGATCGGTGGTTTACCGTGTTTTCTCCGGTCAATGGTGTCCGAATGTCGCAGGACTACCCTAACAAAGAGGTCCAGAATGAATTGCAATCTTTCCATCATAATTCTTGTTCTTTCCCCTTCCTTGCAAATAAACACACTTAGAATTGCCTACGCTACAGTGTCACACACGACGAGAAACAAGTCTTTTGTGGTATGCAAAGGTTCCCGTTTATAGCGTACATCGAGCAATCACTAAGCTTTACCTAGCACATAACTTAACATTCACTATACCACGTACATTCTCAGTTTTATTTTCACACCTCATTTTAGTACACATTAGTATTATGGTTTGGAGAAGCTTTTGAAATCCTCCATCAAAATCTCATTTTTCTAAGAAAGTTTTGGACTTTGATTGATGTTTCTGTATACCTTACTGATAGTAAAATGCGTAAACAATGCTACTTGGTGGGAGGGGCAGTCTACAGGATGAGCGTGCGGGGCAGAGCGGTTGGAGAGGGCAGATAGAAAGAGAATGGCGGACAAGGGCGAGACGACAGAGGCAGGTGTATGAAGAAGGAGGCGGTGTGGGAAATGAGAGGCTGGGAAGTTGCGGCTGTCTGGGAACAGGCAGGTTGTTAGTCTGAATGAGTGTTGTTTCGGGCACGTCAACTATTGTGGTCGCTGGTGTACTCTTAGTTAGTTAATGCCTTATTTTACGTGGCAGAGACTCGGGCCATCAGGCCCGCTCTTCCGATCTCTAACCACGCAAATTTCGCAACGCTCCTTTCACCACCTAGCGGAGAAAGAAGGTATTATTTTGGGCGACGAAACAGGCGGATCTCAATTTTGCTCAGAGGCTTCATTTAGGCTTGAGGATCTTTTACATGCAGTAAATCTACTAACATGGGACAGCCGGCTTTACTTCCCCTCCGAAGGAAGGCGTACGAAGGATTTTTTCGCCCTTAAAATCCACGGCTTCGATCGGGTTTGAACCCGCAAACTCGGGGACAACAGTCCGGTACGCTGACCGTTATACCCTCGAATCCGGCAAAATTGCCCTACGTCTACCTTCTAGTGTCTTCAAAGCCGACTTAGTGTATGTGACTTTAATTGCATACATGCTCTAGCAACGCTAAACTTTATTTATTTCAATGATAATCATAATGCTCTTCCATAGTAGTCATTCTATGTGGAAGATAATTTCTTTGGAAGGATCTCCTTCTTGGCTTTAAAAACCATATTGATATTTTTCAAACTTAATTTACTTTTTTTATTTTTTAATTTTACTTTTTTTATTTATTATTAATTTACTTAATTTACTGCTTCTTACTCCACCAATAGTATCGACTTAGTCAACAATATCAAAGATGTAGTTGTGCCACCTAATGGCAAACTTATTTCCTTTGACGTGACGAACCTTTTTCCAAGCATTCCGACCACAGAATGCAAAACTATTTTACGAGACATCCTTGACAACTCTTTGAGCCCAATACCTATAAAAAACGAACTGTACAACCTGATTTCTCTCTGTTTGGACATAAATTACTTCAAATTTGACAATAAATTCTTCACTCAAAATTCTGGTCTACCTATGGGATCCCCACTTTCACCACTATTAGCAGATATATTTATGGACAACTTGGAAAAACAAATTTTTAATTCTGGACACCCTCACCTAACAAATGTGATTTATTGGTATAGATACGTTGATGACATCATAGTACTTTGGACCGGCACTTATAGACAATTGAAAAACTTTACGGACTTCCTAAATTCTATACATTCCAACATACAATTCACTGTGGAAAAAGAAAATGAGAATAGAACTCTTAACTTTCTAGACTTGTCCATCACTTTACTGAAGGACAGGCATGTTTTTGACATATACAGGAAACCGACACACACCGACACAGTCATTCATAACACATCACAACATCCACCTTCTCATAAACACGCAGCTTTCCACAGTATGGTTCACAGATTATTCTCGATTCCTCTCTCCCCTCAGAACATCAGAAAAGAAATCTATAACATAAAACAAATAGCTATCAACAATGGTTACAGTAGTTCTTTAATTGATAATCTTATCAAAAAGAAAACTATCTCTCGCTACACAAACAACCTAACATCTCTCACTCCGACAAACACAAGACAGAAACACAACAGATACACCATCCCCTTCCTTGGAACACTATCACTAAACATTGCCAAAAAACTCAGACAATTTGACATACACGTCACATACAGCACACCAAACAATCTCCAGAACACATTTTCACACAACAAAGATCCCATCCCCCAGTCTCTATCATGTGGAGTATATTCCATTTCCTGTGGCAGTTGCAATGCACAATACATTGGCCAGACCGGAAGATCCTTTAAACAAAGAATCAAAGAACACATACACGCTCTTACACACAAAACAACACAATCACACTTTGCCAGCCATCTCTTAGAACAAGAACACACATTTAATACAGATTGTGACATCAAAATTTTGGAGATAGAAAGAAGATACAACCATAGACTTAAATTAGAAGCTATTCACATCTATAATTTATTGAACAATCCCCAACACACTATTTTAAATGAACAGATTCCTTCTCTCTCACCCCTCTTGAGACTCGCCGCTTCCCACACTACCACTTTTCCGCCACCCGGCCGGGCCTTTCCCTAATGACCATTTCTCAGAAAAACCCTGCGCCCCCCCCTCTCCATTGAAAGCTGTCTTTAAATAGCGGGCAATGCCCGGCACCCTCGCTGTCTTCTTGGACCGAGGCCCCCAGCCACCTCAGAATTGGTATGTCAGTTTGCTCTCCTTAATTTATGTAAATTTATTTACTTATTGTTTTAATTTTAATTCTAATGTAATTTGGTATATTAATGTTATTATTATTATTATTATTATTATTTTATTATTTCATTGTAGCACTGAAGATGGCCGCAATGCGGCCGAAAAAGCTTTCTGCACTAATAAATATGTACGACATAACAATGCCTCAATTGAATATCTATACAAATGTCGTAAACACTGCACCACTTCCTACAACTAATTTGTATTTGTTGAAAATGTTGATTGATTGATTGATTATTGATTCCGGGGGCGTCAACTGTCAAGGTCATTATATCCGAAAGTGTAGTGCATGTTTTTTCATCGGGAGGTGGTGGTTTTCCCTACCTGGAATATATCGGGAGGTGGTGGTTTTCTCTACCTGAATATTTATATTATAAAAGGTGCTTCTTCATCAATAAATACTTTCATTTTTCAACATTCTCCCTATTTTCGGAACTATAATAGTTTAACTGAAATGAGGCTGTCATGACTCCTTCTCATCATAAACATTCTGCCTGTGAATTATGTATTTTTCTCTATATATTGATAACATTGGACTGTTCACAGACTGTTATTCAGTAGAATGATTGGACTGCTCAACATTGAACAGGCAATCACCCACACACTGTTTACATCATACGTGGAAATTTGCCTGAGATGTGTACGTACTGTAGTGATGCTGCTACAATGACTAATTACACAAATGCAAGATGTACAGGAGTGATATCAATGTTGTGAACGTTGCAATTGGACAGTTGTGAAAGTTGTCAGTTTCAGGAGTTGTTAGATGAACAAATATCATGATGGAGTGAGAAAGTTGAAATCATGTACAGTTCGTATGTATGCTGATACTAAATGATCTTGTAATAAGAGTGATTCAGTTTAAGCGATTGTAGAAGCCTGTGTTATTTTAATGTGAGAAATGAAGAATAAATGGAACAAAGTGCGTTTCAAGAGGTAAAGAGGAGGTTAGTGGTGCAGATTTCGGTTCTACACGTGCCAAAAGAAACCAGAGTAAACGTACGAGTAGTGGACTACGCAGGATAAAGGAGACATAAAAGAAAGCAATTTCGGAAGCCATTGTGGGAAAAGCTTTGCGACTCTTTAACCACAGACATACTGATATTAAATACATCATGAGACAAAGTGCGCTTGCAACTAAGCCCTCAAAGCGGCCGATCTTTGGAAGAACAGCAACCGTTCGAGAGACGTTCGACGTGATGGCAACGACAGCAAAAACGCTCACTGGAGAGATGGAGGGCGAAGCGATAAACCAGCGTTCGCAGAACGAGCCGGCGCGCGCATGGTCGCAACGCCAGGTGGATGAGAGGGCTGGTAAGACGGGTAGACATCTTGCCCTGGGTGTTTTAATACACACAGTTTTGAGAGGTGAAGGTTCTGAAAAGCCCAATGCTTCAGACTCGAAAGATGGAGTCGTATCAAACCCGTGTGCCATAATTCGAAAAATTCTATAATAATAATAATAATAATAATAATAATAATAATAATAATAAAGATAATAATAATAATAATAATAATAATAATAATAATAAAGATAATAATAATAATAATAATAATAATAATAATAATAATAATAATAATAATAATAATAATAATAATAATAATAATAATAATAATAATAATAATAATTATTCCCAACTTGTTTTACAGAGATAATGTAGTACATTGTTGTTTCTTGGAATTACTAACCATCGATAACAAGTTGTGATGGCTAGCAATACTGAATTTATAATTTATTATCTGTCTAGAATTCTGTACAGAATAGATCACGACTCAGCAGAATAATAACAGATCAAGGCATGAAAATTTAAACGGTAAAACCCTGAGCAACGACGAAAACAAGAACCTAGGAACCCTACCGTTTTTCAGAACGCCTGTAAAGTTTTAAGTGGATGCCATGGCACCTGCATATTTAATTAACCTACAACTTTATAAACACGTGAGATTATCAAATTGCATTGACGCAGTGAATGTTCTACATTCGGGAAGCACAAGATCAACACAAAAGACAAATTGAAAGTTTCTGTGGATGCAAGAATAAGCAGAAGGCGCTATACTTGTGTAGGGGTACACGGATAGATCTTAGGCACTATCTAATATCTAATAGTTGACAGGAATAAATTCGCTTTTGTACCTACATCATTGCCAATACATGTTTTAAAAACTCGAAATAATTAATTTTCATTTTGAAACAGACCGGCTTAGCACCAGCCATACTCTAATATTTTAGCACCTTAAAAGCAAAGAACCCAACCTCAGGAGATATGTCCCCGACCAGCATTACATTCATTGTGAAACGACAAGGCGTCTTAAAGAAAATGACACGTGAAAACTTCGTACTTCCAGACTTTAGTAAACAAAGACATTTTTTAGTGGATATCGAGTTTAATCGTATCGTAAACAAATGTAAAGGTTCAAAAATGAAGCTCTTCCGAGGACACTCACTTATTGACTGCAATTTACTACCCAAAATTCAAAGGTATTTTGAAAGATAGCTTAAAAATTAATATACCTTTACCTGTACTGCTAAAAAAAAAACATCATGGTGGACGTACCTTTGGCGAAGTCTCGGAGGCTTCTCCCACTCTGCGGCAGCTGAGATTTCCCCTCTCGGCGATAAGGAAGCGCGTAGGCGACAAGGAGAGGGCCACTGCGATACTCAGCTTTTTCTTTTTATTTATTTCTATCTGCTCGACCAGATGGTCCTACAGAGTTGTGAATACACATACACATATAATTCTTGGAAAACTTCCTAAGTTGATTGTCTTATTGAGGTGTTAAACCACAAAGAAAGACATAAATTTTATGTTTTATGGTGAGGTGAGAAAGGAAGATTGTTTGAGTTTGATATTGTTAAGGTTAGGAGGGGGTGTTAAATAAAATATTATGAGAGGAAATGTGGGGAGATTTGAATCGGGGGGGTCTGAAAATATCTTTGGGAAAACGAGATTTTATTCTGTTCGGAGTATTGGCTTGTTGGCCAAGGTGAAAAAAGGAAGTGCTTGGGCAAGATGGAAGAAGTGTATAAAATTTAGAGGATAAGCTTATTAAATAGTCTGAAATGTAAGGCATTTGAAGTTCACGATGAATTTGACTGTTAGGAATGAACCAGGGTGCGTTAAGAAGTCTGCGAAGGCATTTATTTTGAAAAACTTGAATTTTGTTAGTATTGCTAGGAGCAGTGTTTAACCAGGCAGGGCATGCATATGTTAGTGTGGGTGCGATACTCAGCGATCGTACTCGTCCTCGCTGCCCTCATCGTCAGAAGAGGAACACGCACTCCCAGGAGTGCCAAAGAAATGAAGATATCATCGATGCGTTGGTCTTATCACATCTGAATTATAATATGTCGCCTCTATTCTCTGCAAATGCTCGCTGCATTTCCTTCATTGTTTAGCGCTGTATTGGGCAAACGCTTCTCTGCAAAACTCTTCCTTTTCTTTTAAGAATGCTCCGATTGTTTCTGCTGCCACACGCCTTTTTACAAATCCCCAAACAAGTTATATTGGATTTACTTACGGTGAAAGACGGAGAGGAATGTGACCATTTGCCATGACTATTTGATCAACGATATATCGTCTCTCTGTGTGTACTTTGCATTATTTGTAACAATTGGGCTTTCGTGAGTAATGGATCAAAAGCAACTCCATAATTATTTAGCCACTCTGCTACACCTTTCTTCAAAAAAGCAGAGTTTCGTTTTCTGTCAATTTTGGTGCAATGGTACTTAGCGTTGTCCATTACTACAACAGAGGCATAGGGCAACCTTAGAAACTCTTACAGCTTGTCCTCTAGCGACCTACCCCACACACCTGCCGATGATGAAGATGCCATTCTAAAATGCACCTACAAAATTTGGCAATAACAGCAGAAACTGTATAAAACACACTGTCACTGCTCACTATCCACGGTAAAACTGGACTGGAGACCGAAAACTGAAACTGTTCAAGACACTGCTTTTTTTCTCTTGATCGTTTGGACAACCCCTACTGAAGAAACACATACTAATCGCGCCCTTTTTCTTGATACCCCACACGGTGCGGGAAGAGGCGGCAATGCAATGTCACGGCAGTGCAATGCTGTCAACTTCATCGACGGAAAACTCAACGTCTTGGAATACATCACAATGAGAACGCAAGCAAGTTCTTTTTTAATTCTGAAGAAATAATTAACAGATATAGAAACTATTGAGTAACAAGAAGGAGCAGTGTAAGCACAGACCAGTAGAAACAGAACGAACATTGAGAAGTCCGCATTGTAAAAGAAGAAGGTGAGCAGCACTGCAAACAGAACCGTGACATTCCGAGTGGAGCTCATAGTATCTACCAGGCTGAGCCAGACGAGGGAGCTGGAGGATCAAGAAAACGTGCGCGCAAAGTAAAGCTTGCTTTCGTCCAATTCTTCTCACTCATCAGTTTGTTATCCCCAAACTCGCAGTGTTGACTTACCGCGCGACACGCGAGAGAAAGACGAGAGAGAGAGAGAGAGAGAAAGAGAGAGAGAGAAAGAGAGAGAGAGAGAGAGAGAGAGAGAGAGAGAACTATGTCGTGACAAAGAGCGCAGGCAGGCGGGAAAATATTAGCAGCTTTGGAGGGGGAGGTCACGTTCAGGCATGCACAATGGAAGTTTTTATTTGAGTCTGGTAGAGCAATAGACTATATTAGAGATTAAACAATAATATTGACAGAGGTTTAAAAAGTTGGCTCCTTTTTCTTTTTATTCAAATACTTCTTGATTTGTTGGTTGAATAAATTGATTCCGTGTATATGGAACAGATTTAAGTAAATAAATACCAACATAGGTGTGCCACTTGTGAATATTGTTAAAATGCCCTTGCGTACTGTTGTGGAACAACTAAATATCGAGGATAATTATTTATTATTACAATATTTGCTTGAAAAATGAAAGATTGCATTATTTCGCATCATGAAAGCTTCCAATCTCAACTTTAAAGTTTTGGCGGTCAACGAATTTCTACGAACACTTTGATTCTTGGAGGACGAAGCGTAGCTTGGTAGTCACTCACCACGTTGCCACGAACCAGATGGCGTCATTCAAACAGCAGTATTCACTCGAACAAACATTTCATTACGAAAGCTGTGGCAGTGTGTATTTGACTTCCCTAACACCCAAACAAAGGAGCAGGAAGTAATACAGAATTGACGTAACTGCCTCAAAGAATGCTAGCTGATGTTCTCTTTGCTCTCTGGTGCAATATCAACAATGTGTTCGTGAAATATCAACAAATATGTACCTTCGCATGTGACTAATTTTAGTAACATTTGTAAAGATTCAAAAACATCATCAAGTTACTGCACATTTGTATATTCTACACAAATTCTTAGTGTTTCAAATGTAAAACATGCATTTGACATAAAATCGTTACGTAGTATTCTTAGGTATTGTTCCTAGATATTATCTTAAATGAAAATGAAGAAGCTTTATATTAGAGCGCGCATTACAATGGTTTACTCGTTATCTAAATCGTTTCAATTTATGGATTTAAAGACCTCCTGTAATTATATATATATATATATATATATATATATATATATATATATATATATATATATATTGTGCTCTAACATTACCTCTTCCATTGAGTGTCGTGAACGTCGTTTGCGCCACAGACATCATCGTAAGTGAACAAAACTTTTAGGAGGCAGCATCGATGATACCCTACTCATACTCATTCAGTTTCCTTGATTTTCGCTTTAGTCTGTCGCTTCGATTTCTCTAAAAATTCCACTACACCTGCTGACGTATTTGTATTAATCTACCAGACGTTTTCCCATATTATCAATGTTCACATAAAAATATTAGTTAAAATTTACTGGATTGGCAGCTTTGTTTCGAAAAACGTCACAGTCCAGGGGAAACTTCGTATAACCTAGAAAACGTGTGCCGTGGATCGATGGTCTGAGCGATCTGATCCTAACTGACGCCTGCCAGCCCCTAAAGCGGACGACGCCATCCCTCTCTCCCTGCGCCATCCACGCCCCTCTGAAATCGCTTGCCTCCCCCCCCCCCGCACATACCCTGCGGCTCCGCTGTCTGCTCTCCTCTTAAGGCATTGAAAGTGAGTAATTTCTCGCTGTTATTTAGCAGAGAAATGTTTGAAGAAACTGGCAAAAGGAAAACAGGACCCGCTACCCTAATCAGTTTAATTGAGGGTCCTTGAAGGAAACTGCTAACGGAGGTATGAATAAATGCTCATGATGTTTAGATACATGCGTACATCTCATCCTTGACCTTTTGTTTTTGCAGGACAGTGGTCTGTATGTTTAATGGGTACTAGTTTCTTAATACAGAATGTCTCTGAATATTTGTTACGTACTACAAAGGCCTTTCGAGAGAAACGATACAATCAGCTTTTGACTATGAGCATGTGGTGGGAAATTTCATTTAATAATGTTACATATAAATTAAATTGGCTCTGATTGGTAGATATATGAAATATCTTTGCCTCAGATCGTAATCTTCCAAACACCAATGCATAATGGGTTTCCTTGCAATCCGGAGCAGGTATCACATTTGTAATTTCATTATATTGAATTTCTCACCAAATTTTGATTAGGAAAAGGGGGCTATTTTCAAAACCTTACACGCCAAAGATTTACTTTCTCTCGTACTATTTACGTAGTATTGGAAATGTTATGTATGCTGCAACGAAAATCCGTCTGCCCGATTATCTGTCTGTCGGTTCGTCTGTCCGTCTGTCTGTCCGTTCGTCCGTCCGTCTGTCCGTCCGTCTCTATGTCCGTCCGTCATTCCGTTCGTCCGTCCATCCGCCTCTCTGTTCGTATGACCGTTCATCGCTGTGTCCTTCCGTCTGTCCGTCGTTGTGTTCGTCCGTCTGTCCGTTCAACTGGCCGTTGATCTGTCCATCCATCTGTCAGTCCGTCTGCACGTTCGTCTGTCCACCTGTCTGCAGTCTTCGCTAGCGCATAAACCGATTCAGCAAAATTTTTCAAAATTGATATCGACGTGAATGAACTTGGAGCTTTGGAATTGTCAAACATATATTTTGATTTTTGAGGGTATTTTACATGAAGTCCCATAAACATTTTCAAAAGTTTCTGTACAATGGCTTTCCCTTTTAGTAGTTTCCGTTAAATATTGCGTGAAATAGCGGCAATTAAAAAAAAAAAAACAACAACAGATTTTCTCGATAACAGTTCCCAATTTTTCTTTAAACTTTCGATAGGGATAGTACGAAATGAAATCTCTAAGTTAACATACACCCAATTTTGCTCTATTATTTTGTTTTTTCAAAAATTACTAAAGTGAATGTTTTTTTACTTTCATCTCCCATCGTTAATATTTACATTAGCGGCGATATGTTAACATTATTGTATTAGTGAGTGCATGTGCTTTAAATAATGCTATATAAAATTTATATAAAAATATAAATTTGTTATATTCAATTTTAACCTGCTTTCAACACAAAATTTCTCGATAACTCAACAGTTTTTTGTGAAAATGAGCTCAAAATTTCGCATTTTCAGAAACACTCAAACGCCACTTTCTCAAAAATGCCTTTAAATTTTGTCTTCAAAATCTTGCGGCTGATAGTGCTAATTGCACTGTTTAATATACCCATAAAGTTCATTTTGGGGTATTCTTATGTTTTTAAAATAAATCACAAATGTAATTTCTAGAAATATCGCTCACTCCTTTAATATGCACATTTCCTGTAACTTTTAAACACGCATTTGCTGGTTAATGTGCTTCAAATATCTTTTAATAAAATTTTTCGAAAATTCAAAAATTTTCTGTAAAAAAGAGCTTCCAATTTCGCATTTACAGTAACGCTTAAACGACATTTTTGGAAAACAGTTCCAACTTTTTCAACAAAAATTGCTAGGTTTTATTCTTCTAGAGGGCTAGGTTTTACTCTTCTTTAATATTCTTAATGTCATATTTCGGTTATACTATTACGAAACCTAAAAAATTAGAGAATAAAAAAAAGTACTTTGGGTGGCGATAGATGGAAGCTGGCAAGAGTAGGTGGCTAGCCAGAATAGCTAGACCAGACCAAAGAAAATAGAAAACTAATACGAGAAAGTTGGTGCTATTCTGTAGCACCACTAGTATTAAAATTGAAAAGTGCAGTTTTTGGAGGCGTCTTATTACAACTATAATATTGAAGATAGGGGTTTTTCCCTTAATGAAATCTGTTCCTTAAAGACTGATCTTTAAATAAGTTCACGTTCAATTTTTAAAGAATATGAGTAGTTACCGTGTAATTTCGGGTGAAATATAGGATTTTTTCTCAGAAACAGCTCCAATTTTTTTCTTTAAATTTTCGTCTGATATGCAATAAGGGATGGTAAAAAATATAGTGTTAGTCCCATTTTTGGCAGTTGTTCCATTTTTTGGAAATTCCCAAAAAGTTAACGTTTGAAAACTACAAACTTGGAGATAGTGGCTTTTGCTTAACACAAAGTCTGTTGTAGAAAAATATGCTCTTTGAAAATGTCATGTACAATTTTTTGAAAAAACTATCTGATTTTGCTTAATTGGTGACTGAAATTTAAGCAATAAAAAATGTATTCTCAAAAGCGACTTTTTTTTCATTAAAGTTTCTTCTCATATGTAAGAACGTATGGTAAATAAATAAACTAGTAGCAATTTAATGGCACAGATTTCACGCACTTGTTACTTTTCTAAACTCTAGTGTCGACAAGCTTTAGGGTTATGCGTGATTCCTTTTCTATCTGCCATCTGTTGTCACCCAAAGGACATTTTTTCACATTTTCTCAATTTTTTGGCTGCCAATTGCCAGAACTTAAATCACCATACACTTATTACTATTATAGAATTGTAACTCCCATGTCCCACTGGGATGGTGGAGGTGGTTAATTGCCATGTGCGAACTCAGCCCTTCGAAAGGAAGGTTTGCTGGTTCGAGTTTTGGTTGGGGATAATTATTTGTCACCATTCTGTGTTGCGACAGAAAATAATTGAGAACTCCAGAAACTTTATTGAAGCAATTCTAAATTCTACCGTTAAAATATATACACTGAAAGTGCATGTATGTGATTTTCGAATTTTAAACATTTAAACAATTTTTACATCTCTTGTTGGATTTGTAAAATATATGTACCATCAAACCAATTGTTGCCTTTCTGTTTATGTGTATGAACCGATTTATGTAAAATAATCAATATATCAACATTACATTTGCTGGTACTGGTGGTATTGTATTTAACAATACCACCAGTAGCCTTGGAACCAACTTAGGTATCCCTAACGGTTCCGAAATTATTATTACTTTCTCACCTTAAGAAGTTCTTCGTAAGAAGTTAGTTTCCAAAGTTATGTAATCGTGCGCCGGAAAACTGGGAATTTTCGCCAGAAAAACTCTAATTCCATCCTCTGGTAACAAAAAAGTGAATAAATCCTGTTGCTAAATTTATAAAAAATTAGTGATGCTACCAAACCACATATTTCTCGCATTGCTTCTAAATTATCCGCAATATTACACTACTACATAAATCAGAAAAAGTGTTTTCAACCAGCAAAAAGTTTTCCGCTCCTAGACCCTCGAGTTAACTTGCCGGCACTCATACCAATATGCATCATAAGCGCCGCGTGATCAAACTCGGGCAGAGGGAAATGCCCAATTCACGTAAAAAACCCTCAACAATCAAGATATTTGATAGAAAATCCCAAATGTACGTTCAGCTCTATCACGGAATATCAATTTTGGAGAAAATCGGCTGAACGGTTTAGCCGCCACAATTGTCCACATACGGACTGATAGGTTGATTGGTTGATTGATAGTGATATAAAGTTGCCAACGCCTAAAATCATTATTCCCATAACTGTAGTAGATGTTTTTGGTCGGGAGGTATTAGTGATATTCCAACCCCCACCCCTGGATGGCTAAATCCGTCCCCGACTTACCGTCGGCTAGTGAGATTTTCGCCAACCAGGTACGATTTTCGCCAACCCCAGAGGGGTATTCTCCAACCTGGACTCCAAGCTTTCAAGCGGTCTTCCGACAGATGTGGTAGTGTGGTGTATGTAAGTGTGTGTAAGTAAAGGGTAGGTTAGGAAGAGGAATGGGAACAAGCAATCGTGCGCGATGCGTTTGGTAGGGTACTGCCTCATCATTCGCCGAGAGTAGATCAGAGAAATCACGGAAAGCTACCGATCAAAGCAGCCGGCCGCTGCTTCCATACAGCCACAAACTAGGCCTAGCTATCTGGCTAATGTCGAAAATACTGCAATCGACAAGACTCAAACCTAGGACCTCCCGGTCAGTGGCACTACAGAGAAAATGACCTCTCCCGGTCAGCCGTTAAGGATACATATGTCCGTCCCTTGGGTAATGTATGTATGGTATTTAAATTTCACGTTGATATATTTATTATTTTACGTGAATCAATTCATACAGATGCACAGAAAAACAACAATTGATTTACCGTGACATGCGTTTTACAAATTGAACAAGAGATGTGAAAATTTGTCTAAAAGTTGAAAATTCATAAATCACATTCAGGACCTTCCAGTGTATTTACCTTAACTTATTGTATTTTTATTAGAATTGTTTCAAAAGGTTTTCAATAAAGTTTCTGGAATTCTCAATAATATATTGATATATTGATTGTTGAAGCATTTTTACAGGAATTCGGCATTTTCATTTTTATGCCTCTTTCAGAGTTCGTTCCATACGACGGTTATGTGGCGTTGTGGTATGAGTGCTTGAAAGTTAACTCGGAGGATCTGAGATCGGGTCTCGGAGAGGAATAAAGTTTTGCTGGTTTATCTAGTAACATAATATAGCGGATTGTTTAGAAACAATTCGAAAATGTATGTGCTTTGAAAGCACCACCTGTTTAATTGTATTAAAGTTTCAAATTGTTTTATAATATTTCGTAACCGTTACAAATAATGCGAAAAAGTACCAACTGTTGTAGCACGTTGTAGCACCACTAGTTTTTCAAATTTATTCTGAGACCCTTGTATGCAATGTATGCATATGTTTTCCGAATATTATTTTCTGGATGGTCCTAGAACATATTAAGTTTGTGTTGCAATGTGAAAGTGAATGCGACCACCTGTTGTGTACCCTTCTTGCTTACGGCAATAGAAATCGTAACATCTGTCTGTTATATGTCATCTCCAACATCTGTCCGTTGAAAATAGAAAACGTATCATAGGAGATAATTACCCCTCGTGCGTGAAAACTGGACACCTTTCCGTGCAAATAAGTTTTCAGAAACTTATGACAGATTCGCACCTTTCAAATCACGTCTCCAACGCCTGGGCGGTAGGCAACTTGTCGTACGCAGAAGTCAAGCGCGTTGCAGCGAAAGGTGCACTTTTCCGCTTGTTGCTTCATTGAGTGAGAGCGAGTGTTGATTCTAGGTTATTATATTGATTGATTTTTTCGTGTTTCCGGGCGCGTCAAGTGCTTCGGTCATTATTTATGTAAGAGTAGTGCATGTTTTTTTCTCTTTCGGGAGATGGCGGTGATCTTCCCCCGCTGGATGGCGAGATCCGGCGCCGACCTACCGTCGGCTAACAAGGTTTCCCCCTAACCAGGACTCTCTCAACATTGGGGCATCAACCCAGCCGGGACAAGCTCTAAGCTCCCGACCGGTCTCCAGGAGTATGTGGTAGTGTTGTGCATGTTAGTGTAAGTGTGTGTGTGTGTGTGTGTAAGGGGAGAGGATAGGACAAGGAAGAGGAAGGAAATATCGCGCGCGGTCTGTTATCCGCTTGTTAGGATATGGCTCCGGTATTCGCCTGGTGTTGATCGGAGAAACCACGGGAAACTACCGATCAGAGCAGCCGTCCGCTAGAATTCTCCTCCAGACAGCGACTGAATTCGACCTAGCTGAAAAGCTAGTTTCGAAAATCCTGCCGCCGATGGCGCGCCGTCAGGACTCAAACCTAGGACCTCCCAATCAGAGGCGCTGCAGTGACATCAGTTGATGCACTGAGCTACCGCTCTCGGTCCAGCTTATTAGGCTTCTGAGCTTAGTTTGTGTTACCCGACGGTAAAGGCGGATTTCCCTCCATTCGAACATGATATCCGGCTGTGACCTACAAGTCAGATTGCAGGATTTCAATATTCGGATATTTCCTCCAGCGGGGCACCATTTCAACCGGGAGTGGCTATAAGCTACTGACTGGTCTCCCGAGATATACAGTCGTGAATTTTACGTAAAAATAACAATGTATTTAAGGAGAAAATAGGGGGCTAGGATGAGAGTAAAGGTTGTGTAGGATCCTTTTGTTAGGGTACTGCTCCGGCATTCGCCTAACATTGATCAAATAATCGGAAATCTATAGATCAAGGTTTCTGATCGAGATTTCTCCTCTAGACAGTGGCTGAAGTCGACCTAGATATGCACTGTCGATTCTATGCGCAGTAAAATCGTTTACAGAGAACTCTCGATTACAGATAATTTAAATCAGTGATCTCGACTCACACCCATAACAAATAAGTACTAGGAGATTCTATGAAAGTGCACTTTCAACATTGCTTAGAGTTAATATAGTAAATACAACTTTCAAGGAGGAGATACTCTTGAATTCTTCAAATTCATATAAAGCACTACGGAACTGGAAGATTGGAGGTAGAGTCTCGTGAAATATTTATAACATTTATGATGAATGAAAGGGATTTAGATAGCCATGCCATTGGATGAGAGAACTTATTTCAAGCTCGAAGACTTCACTAACGGGAACCACAAGTTAGAAACCAGCAAAATCGATTGGATGAGAGAAGTTTTTTCAAGCTCGAAGACTTCACTAACGGGAACCACAAGTTAGAAACCAGCAAAATCGATTGGATGAGAGAAGTTTTTTCAAGCTCGAAGACTTCACTAACGGGAACCACAAGTTAGAAACCAGCAAAATCGATCCAGCTAGGACGTGCTGGGAGAGGGTCATCCAGAACAGAAGACACATGTGGTGAAGACACAAACATTGAGCTCCGGACTCCGATAGTATAACAAGCATCAAAAGTAGTTAAGGCTTCACTGCGATGTTTATTGTGGGCAGTGTAGAATAAATTGTGGAGAAATCACGAAGATATTGAAAACTTGAATTCATAGCGTTTGGATGTTTTAGAGCATCTTTTAAACAATAAAAACAATCAGAGGTGAAAACTGTATTATAATTTGGGACCATCGAATATAGTGTCTCTGATACAGTTCACCAAAAATGTTACTTCCAAGAGGTTTATTATAATCAGAGTTAACTGTTATTGGTGCCGACAATCTGCTACGGAAAATATTCGCATCCAGAACCATTCTGCAAACGGTGCGGTTGAGACTTTTGTCGCTAATCTATCACGCCTAGTTTCATGTCCACCTCTTACACTTGTATCAAAATTATGTAGCTCTTTACTTAGTAATTTCAGGAATATGGGGAAGGGAAAATATTAGTGAAGATATTCTCACGTTCCTAAAATTACTGAGAGTTACGTTTTAGTTGGAAAATTTCACTCTAGCTCAATTGTTGGATAATAAATTAAAAACATAACAACATCGTGTGATACTTTCGTGCAAATTATTTAACTTAATTTTCTCATGAATTAATATTTGAAGCGCTTGATGAGGTACATCTTCCCTCCAAAGATTTGGCCTGCATTGGTGAGTTTCCTTGCTCCTTCGCCTTTGCTGCTGCTGCTGTTCCCGACAGCGCTGTAATGTCGGATCCGCCGCCCTAAACCGCTGCTCTCTTCATTTTCTGCATCGTTTCCCTTTGTAAGTCCGCTTACATCATTCTATCTCTACACTTATTCCTAATTCTTCATTTCTTTCCTTTTTGCTTTGCTCTGGACTTCACGAATGCATCTCTTGAAACAATATTGACTCCATGTTGATTTCGGTATTTTTCGTGTTTCTCTTTTCCTGCCGAAATCATTTCATCATCGCCCACCATTACCTCTGTTCTAATGTCTTATCAATAATTGTTCAAATTATCCTGCTCGATATTTGTCTTTTGTATTTAATTTTTATACGAACATTTCAATCTATCACACGTTAATAATTCGGAAATTATCACTTAACGTCATACATCAGATGCTCACATTTTTTGTTGGGAAGAAAATATACACAGTATGGTTTCATATCTCAAGATCTTATTTTCAATTTACGGTTTTAAACTTTAACATTATCACAAACATAAATACGAAAATAATGTAAACCAGAAAATGTAATTGATCTTATTTTATAATCGCTACTAGGTTACTATCAATGCAAGTACCATCCTATTTGAATATATTTTTAATTTGAAAATATTACATGAATTAATTTTGAGATATAATGTGAACTTTACTTATATAAATGTACTTTTATTCCCTTGGTTTCACACACGTTTCACAATCAGATGAGATTTGTTTAAAAACATCGGGTATACGATTTACGCCGAATGCATTTGTATTTTGAACCAGGTTTCTCAATAATTTATTATTTATTTCGTTCTCTTCTGCTCAACTAATATGTGAGACAATTTTCACTGGCTAATGTTTTCTCATTCTGCTCCATTACCACGTTCTACGGCTGTCAGCTTCCACACTTCTGTCTCAAGTCGCTGTCGTCCCGTCTCACTCGATGTCCCTTTCAGCCTCTAGTACTCGGCCTCCGCCAACATCCGCACCCTGCACCGTTCTCACCACGTCCCACCTGAGTCGTCATCGCTCCTAAAGCGCCTGTTCCAACGCCATCCGCCCTTTCCCGCTCGACTTGCCTTCCTTCCGTGCGCCCCTCCTTTAGGCCGCCTCCGTGACTACACTACATTGCCCAAAGCTCCTCATATCGTCATTCTCATCTTATTAAGATGTAAGGGAACATGTGTCTTTTGCCAAGACTTATGATTTCTAATCGATTTTCCCGGCGGGTTTCCCGTCTGCAGCACAGCATATTGCTTCGCTACAACGTAGGACTTCGCTTTCACTCCTTTCTCCCTGGAAAGGCGAGCCCCTTCTCTTCTTCCCCCGTTCCATAAGCGCTCTCCCCTTCGTAAACGGCGCAGACGGGCCGACGTGTCTCGCGCACGCACGTGACGAGCGGCGTGGCCGTGGCGGGGGGAGGGAGGGGAGTGGCGGCGGCGGCTGGCCGGACGCACTCGTGGTCCCGTTTCCGAGTGACGTCACAAGGCAATAGGGCGCAGCGCTGATGAAGATCTCCGCTGCGAGGCCCCGGGCGGAGGGGCGCGCTGTCTCCGTCGCCTCGGAAGGAGACAATACGGCGAGATTCAAGAGGCCAGACAGCGCTCTTGTCACGAGATAATACGGACGGCGCGACTTTGTAAATGCCTGAAAAGAAGAGGCGCGGGCGGGGGTGGGGGTGGGGGGTATGTCCCCTCGTTAGACGCCGCAGTGACGATGAAGCCCCGGCAGACTGAGGGACAGTCGAGGAAAGGAAATGCATAATGTAATATAAAACAAGATAACCGAGAAATGGGTCGCTTCCTACAAACGGAATATACATGATGTTTCGAGACCGTACATTTCATGCTGTTTCATTCAAAAGAGTAATTGTAAAAGAGTGTATTGAGACACTTTGCACTCTGTCTCTTTACTCTGAACTTTATTTCTCGTACCTTCAGAGATATATCAAACCACTTTCTTTTTGCAATATTTCAGTCAACTTGGCATGTTGCAATACGCGTCGTATATCGCTCAGAGTTCACTGTGTTTCGTCAATCGTAAAATTGCGTCCTCCTTATGCTTTTACTTTTTTATGGCTATCTGACATTGCTTAGCTCCATCATTCCTCTAGTGAAAGATTAACTTTAATTCTAGTACTACTAAATACGTGTAAATTACAAACAGAAGCAACTATTAATGCAATAGAGCAAGAGTGTCTGCCTACTCCTCATACAAAGATATATTTGACAGAAATGTACTGGAAAGCTAACGAAAGTACCACTGACGTACATTCAATAAGCAAATATCATTCTTGACAGTTTTGATTAAAACCGTCATTTTTCCATTGCCATTGTAGTGTTCCAAATTAGATTTCATTTTTTAACAAGCATGTATTTCGAAGTATATCGATTTTAGTGAAATAAGTAAACACATTGCCACTAAGTACTCAATGCCACATGTATAAATTTCAATTACAAGTGAATTACATATTAAATATAAAATACATTGAAAAAATTATAAGAGAAAAGTTTATAACCATTATACTAATATAAATTTAATTTTCAGTGATAACTACGGCTGTGATTTATATGCAATTAAAAAAGCGAAATATGCACATATATGTAAATGTATATGGTAATATATGCAGTCAAAAAAGGAAAACATGCGAAATAGTGTAATGAAATGTGTAAGTGCCAAAATACATAAAAAGTGTAATTTGGAAAATATGTTTACAGCGAAAAAAGATACAAAAATCATATAAACTGTTACAAGCGACAAACATTAACATTTAGTGCTTAATTTTCAAGAACACTTATTTCTTAGGATAATAATGGGAGATGCAGTTAATGTACATTTCACAAAAATTAAAAATATAGGTATTGCAACAAAAATATGACTTTCTCTCAATTGTAATAAAATCTTGAACCCAATAAACAAATAACAGAAAACTTGAAAAGCTTGACTTAATACGTTTCACTTGTGAGCCAACAATGTTTGGTTAAAAGAGAAACGTTAATAAAATGAAAAAAATGGGCCATACTCTTCAACAAAGTCTATTGATCACTTGCAAAATTGTTGCAATTGCAAACAACCACCTTTTTCAAGTTCTCAAACTCAAACGAACGTCTATTTCGCCTCAAAATCACTTTAAACCGGCTGAGTGCCCGCTCCACAACAATAATCAACAGGTAACTTAAAACATCTTTTATTTGAACAAAGTAGTTGGAATAATACTCAGCTGCCTTCAGCCAAGTACCCCACTTTGTGCTGACTGGTTGGGGAGGTAGAGGTAGGTCAGGGTAATTTGTCTTCAAAATATATCTACATGAGATGTAGCCTTCAAGAATACTTTCTTGACAGTTTATATCAACTGTTCAATATCTGGGAATTGAAATATCACAGTTTTTGCAACACGATGAAAAGATTGAGAAAGGCAAGTTAGATGAAGTTTAGGATAAAAAGAACTTTTATCGCAACCCCTGCTTTTCACATATAAGGAACACCATCTGACAAATAGTATAGATCCTTTTCATGCTGAACTCCACTCGGCCCAAGAACACTCATTGATTCATTGAAATATCTCGCAATGAGGGGTGAAAATGCTCTTTTTGCGGATGAAGGGTGAATATGCAACAAAAATATGCAAATATATGCAATTATGGTAAGATATGCGAAAATATGCGAAATAAAAAAATTAAAAAGTTTGTTAATGTTTAAATTGTTTCTAAATGCCTCAAAACATATACAATTTGTTGAAACGGGATGTTTTAGTTAACACAAGAAAATATGCAAATGCATATAAATCACAGCCCTAGTGATAACGTAATATAAAATATTCAATGAATAAATTCCTGGAATTTTGCATTGATCGATTGAGACTTTTCCCTTGGACTTGCTCCAAACATGACAGATCTCAGCCGGGAGTATCATCTTTAACGCGCGGGACTACAGAGAGGGCGCCCGGCAAAGGGGTCCCCTGATAAGAACACAATAGGATTCCCTTGTTTTCCTAAGCGATCTTCGAAAATACTCCAAGCGGCTGACGCATCGGCCTTTGATTCATTTCCAAAACGTGTTGTCTGTGAAAATACCAGAGCCAATCGTTCATAATTGTGTCATCATTGTGTCATAATTGTTACCATCATTGTGTAACAGTCAGAGAGTAATGAAATTTAGTACTTATTTGAAATAAACTGTTTTTTCATAATGTTTGAAAATGTTAAAAAGTAATCAACCGGGTTTATCGGAGTTGAACTGACGTTTAGTTACCTAATATTTATTACTTATTCTTAAAGTTAAACAACAAAATTTTTGCAAGTGCTAAACTTGGTATTATGTAATTGCCTTAATTTGTGTTATCATTTTTTTCTTTTTGTATGTTCTATTTGACCTACATTTGGGACAAATCAAATAGAGCATCCTTTGTTTTGCACTGCATCTCATACATATAGAATCAGATTTCCGCCTGAGAGCATGGGTTTGACAACGTGTGATAGAACATTTATTATACCATCCATACAAATAGACCGGTTTTGTTATTATTTTATGAAGTGTTATTTTCTCAGCCACGTTTTCAAAAAATGTGACGGTATCTCAATTGCGACACACTTAAAAACTTTTTAACAGTTGTTAAACCTTCTAGAGTGACTTTGACAAATGAATTAACTCATTGAATCAACATTACAAAGTTTCATATCATCTCCTACATTATTCCAGTGGTATACATACCTTTTGCGGTTCTCATATCCAACCAATCTGTATGAATGGCATCTCTTTAGAAAGAGAATTTCATGGAGACATGACGAATTGCATTTTGACATTAAAACTATGATGGATTTGTTTAAAAAAATCTAAATATTAATGTCAAATGCAACACGCAACACTTTCAACATTTTTACTTTCTCGTATACGGAGTATTATACGTAGAATAGATAAAGTTACGTAATGCCGCGCGAAAAAAACGCGGATATTGGGAAGAAAAAATTAATTGCCAGGCTCTGGTAGCGAAAAAGTGCGTATAACCAGTTAATAAATTAAGAGAAAAATACCTCTAACACGTGGTGTAGTCAGAATATTTGTTTTTTGGATCCTTGATGCCAAAAAACCAATTGGAAGCAAAACATCTGTCCGTCTGTTCGCCCGTCCGTCTGTGAACATTACTAGAGCCTAAACCACAAGTACGATCTTTCCCAAATTGAAGATCCTATGTCGATCTAGCTCAAGTTGAAGCTTTGAAATTTGAAGAACATTCTTCAAAATTTGGGGGTACTTTAATGACGTCCCCCGGACATTTTTTAAATTTTCTCAAAAATGGCTCAAACGTTTTTCTTTAAATTTCTTGCAAAATAACAGGAAAAAACACTTATAAAGGTGGAATAGGTCAGAAATTCTCGGTTAACTGAACTTTCGAAAATTGCAAAAGTTTGAATTTTTCCGGCGTCTTCCTACAATCACAAAATGAAAGACATGGCTTTTTCCTTCAAATGAAAATTGTTGTGCATAATTGTGTTTCAATTAGGTAATGTAGTTTTATTTTGAAATTTTACTAGTTTTCGTGTAATGCTTAGCGCAATATTTGGAATTTTAAAATTTAAAATTAAAAAAATTTAAAACTTAAAATTAAAATTTAAAATTAATTTTCTAAAATTAACAAGAACAAGATTTTCTCAAAAACCGGCTCAATTTTTTCTTTAAAATTTTGGCAAGTTTAGTGCCAAACGAACCCTATGCCGTGACATAAACGCCATATTGCTATACTCTTTAGTTTTTTCAAAAATTTCAAAAATTATTTTTTTCTGACTTGTCTCTCACGTGTCTCCAATTTACATTATTGCCGATTTCTTCCCATAATGATAATTATGGGCACATGAGCTTCAAATAATGCCAAATAAAGTTTCTCGAAAACACAAGAGTTTTCTGTAAAACGGAGCACAAAATCCCGCATTTTCAGAAACGCTCAAACGCCATTTTCTCAAAAATGACTCCAAATGTTTCTTCAAACTTTCGAAAGAGATAGTGGTAATGGAACTGTTTATTATGACGTAAAGTTCATGGATTTGTATACATCATTGCTTTTCTGAGTGGAAGTGCTTCAAATGACTTTACAGTTTTTCGAAAACTGAATAGATTCCTTGAAAAAGGGCTTACAATTTCATATTTACAGTAACGCATAACGCCATACTCTCAAAAAATGCTCCTAATTTTTTCTCATTTTTGCAACGGATAGTAGTAATAGCACTATTTAATATGACGTTTAGTACATTTAGGTGTATTCTTTTATTTTTTCAATAATAATTACATCAATGTAATTTTTTCAATTAAAATTCAAACTTTTGCAATTTTCGAAAATTCGGAATTAACCGTTAATATCGGACCAATACCGCCTTTATTAGTGCATTTTACTCTATTCTTACAAAAAAACGTTAAAAGTAGTTTTTGAGAAAAATTTGAAAACTTCCGGGAGGCTACCCCCAAATTTTGAAGATTGCTTTTTAAAAAATTTCAACGCTTCAACTAGAGCCGGATGTACCGGGGTTTCTTCAATTTCGAAAAAAAAACTAAGTATAGTTTAGGCACTAGTACTATTCACAGGCGGCCGGAAAGACGGTCGGAGGGACGAACGACCGGCCGGCCGGCCGGACAGACAGTCGCACAGACAACCGAACAGACAGCCGGACAGACAGAGAGACGGACGGACAGACAGACAGACGGAGGGACGTTTTGAAAGAAAACAACTTTTTCGGTACCAGACGACCCAAAAAACATTTCCGTTGAAATATCGAAATCGATTTTCCGCAGCATTACATTACTTTCTCTATACTACGTATATTACTTCCGTAAATACGCATGTATACGAGAAAGTAAAAATGTAGTCTGAGCTATGATAGATGGCATCTGGCAAGAGGATGGGGCAAGACCGTCAAGCCAGTGCACACCAAGGAAATTAGAAAACTTTACTATGAGAAAGTCTGTGCTATTATTTTGCACCACTAGTTTCTTACCGAAAAATTAAGAAAACGTCAAACAAATGTATTTTGGGCGGCGATAGATGGCAGCTGGCAAGTCCGTAAGCAAGCAAGTCCACTTCAAGGAAATTAGAAAACATTACTACGAGAAAGTCTGTATCGTTCTGTAGCACCACTAGTTTTACACTGTTTTCTACTTCTGACTGCAGAAAAATTTCGAGAGACTATATTCGTAAATTTGCCTGTACTGCATCCGGCTTTGTTTCTAAGAGCAATGCAAATTGTTAGAGCGTGTTCTAAAGGTTATCAACATCTTTGATGTGCATAGTTTACTCCCTTAAGTGATCTTCCAAAATAGAAGCTTTGGACATCACTAAACAATCAATAATCATCTGGTCTTCTTTCTCTCGCAGGTTGGGCAAGGTTGAATTCACTTCCAAAATGACACCACTCTACCCATGGACACTTTGTCTCTATGCCTATTCGCTCTTTTTTCTTCTCTACTATTTACTATCTATACTATGAATTTGAATCCAGCGTGGAGTGAAAACTTTTCGTGATTGGAAACGTTCTTGTCAGGTTTATAAAAGAATATTTCCTATATAAATATTGCGAGAAATTAGTGCTTTTGTGACGTTAATGGAATTGAAACTCTATAAAGTCTGAAGTCATTTTATTGTCCAATACAGTGAGAGTAAAATAGTCAGTAGTCGCCGTGGTCGTCTCGATCGCCGTATAGATCTGTCACTGGTCTTTGTCGTCCAAAAATTTGAAAATATCCAAATAAACATCATAATTCATAACACGAATATTGAACATTTAAGTGTGAAGAAAATTCTGTTGCATACACAATTTGGTTGACTCGTTTACCTGCATCCGAAAAGTACTGTCGCCGTCGCCGTCGCCATCGCCGTCGCCGTCGCCGTCCCCGTCGCCGTCGCCGTGAGTCGTGTATGTTTCATTCTTCTGCAATGTCCTCCCATTCTTCATCATCCTCTGCCCCATCCACGGTCGCATCTGCATATATCGATGTATGCCATATAAATTAATATCTTGCCATAATTTTTAACATTACACTATTTAACAAATTATTATTTTTTAACCAAGTAATCAAGTAATCTTATTCTATTTGACAATACTAATAAAGTAGTAAATGAAAAAATTAAAATTCCCTTTACGATATTAAATAGTATGAGAATAACAACTCATGTGCATGCATCGTAGCATGTGATTTTATTCTATTTCATGATGTACCTGAGGAGACGGTAATGCAAATGGTGTATTTTAGATGGAAGCATGGCTTTGATAAGAGGTGTAGCTACCTGCATGCATATTATAGTAATAAATCAAAGCGAAAGCATATCCAATTGCTTCAATCACTGGCTCTAGTTTGCCTTCTGATTTGTCCTTGAAGTAATGAAGTTTAGGGAAATATTATTTCTTTTGTTAATGCTAACCAATAAGGCTTATGTCTCGAAATTTTAAAAAAAAATTTTCACAAAGAATGACTCCTAATATGTTAAACAAATTTCTTAGGAAACGACGTTACACAAATGACATTTTTGTATGTCTGAAAATCTGATTCAAATAAAAATATTTGGGGTTCACTAACTAAAGAGAATGAAGAATGAAGAAGTTTCCGATGTCAATAATTCAAAAAATTGTTTGATTCAAATCTCAAATAATTTTATAATTCCTTCTTATCATTTGTGCTATTGGAATATAATCCCTCTAATCATGCTAAATCACAATATTTGGTGATGCCAATTCCTTTATCTTTCAGTTTCACCGTAAGAGTTCTATATTGCACTATTTTAGCTTTATCCTTAACACTAGATGCAATCATTGCGACTGGTTTGCAGTTTCAATTCTCTTTTGGGGTCTTTATTTATTGATTTGTTATAATTGTGTTGTTATTATTATTATTATTATTATTATTATTATTATTATTATTATTATTATTATTATTATTATTATTATTATTTATTTATTTATTTAAAATTTTCATTCAATTACTTCTATAAAGTTTTTCCCAGTCATCTTAGTGTCTGGGATATTGCTTAATTTCTTTTGATTTACCTTCAACATAATGATGACATTCATATGGCTGCTCTTTTCCAGTGTTTTTGGAATACTACTAAATTTCTGTCATTTTTCTTTATCAGTTCATTTAGTAATTGTTGGCAATTCAATGAACTTGTTGGGGTCATATTTCAACCACAGATGCATTTAATAGTAAGCTGATTGATTTGTTTGTTAATTTTTTTATTGTTAGATGTATATTGATGTAAAACATGTAGCTAGCAACACTAATGCTGATATACCAGACCACACAAAATGGTTTTCCAAAGAGTAGCAATTTCATTGTTTCAGAACAACAAATTAAACATTCTCATATAACATTGGAATAAATAAAATATTTTAACAAAAACAGCTTTCATGAATACTGAAATAATAATAAGTAGAGTGTGAATTTCTGTGATTTTGCTTACTTTTGTCCATTGTTTCAGAATATATCTAAGTGAAATTTCTTGACATTTGGATAGAATATGATGCTATGTAGATTAATTTGTTAGTGCATATTTGCCGATTTTTCGTATTGGTGTATATTCTTATATTATAGGTGCATATGTTGGAAATTTTATTAGAAAAGAGACATATTTCTTAAAAGTTTCATTTTTTCATAGAATCTATTTATTTATGAGTGTTCATTGATTCAAAAGAGCTTGTATCGGTTTGCATTTTCTTTTTTTTCTACAGATGATGAAATATTTGTGTAAATGTAGCATATTCCTTGACATATTTTTTAAACAAGGCAGAAGAAATACACAAGACTTACAATGTACTTCACTAAGGTGAATATTTACTTCAATTATTTCTCCCGCAAAGTTAGATTATAAAACCCTGATTAACACAAATTACAAGTAACCGGAATAATTTCGTGTTATAAAAATTCATGTTATCTGAGTTTCATACATGTCCGTATTACCATAATCCCTTGCTGGGACCAAAGTTTTGTTCATGTTACAGTACAATTCGTGTTAAGTGAGTTCATGCTAATGAGGGTTTACTGTATTATGTTTGAACTAAAATATCTCTTTTCATTCCAAGCATGCTTCTCCTGAATTTTGAAAAGTAATGCTTATAGAGAGACTGAATTTGAATTTTAAATTAAAGTGCATATTTAAGAATTTTTAGGTCATAAATGCATATTTTTTAAAGCGTATTTCAAGATTTTTAGGGCATAAAAATCTTCTCCCTAGTAATAAAGAATATATCGAGAACAACAGTTCTTTACATACTAAGAATATCAAAAGAGTTGCTGTTCCATAACACAGCATATGAATAACAAATATGTAGATTATTTATTCTATTCATAAATCTCATCGGCCATGTTTTGTAACCAAAGAAGGGCTGAGAATGATAATTTGGTCAGTACATGCAGTATGAAAAGAGGTGAAATAATACAATCAAATAATTACATTGTTCATTCAAAATTGAAGCTTCTTTTATTCTTTTTGGATTTTCCTGAGTTCCTGGGTATCTAATGAAATCATAGACACTTCTCACATGGTTGAGGGCTGCATAGTTTTCTTTCAATTTCTATGTGCTTTGGAAATTAGTAATTAAGGTGTCAATTTATATAATTGAAGACAAAGTATTTTAATAATGGCACTGTTATTTATTGAAAAAATAACAATAAGTCAGATTATATTTATTCAAGTTGTGGAAGAATAATTTCTGGAAAAAGTGATGAAAGAAAAATAGTAGTTATGAGTCTGAAATGTGAATACCGAGTAAGTATATATGATATATATCGAGGAAAGATATTTTATAAACACAAAATACAATACAATCTTAAGATTTGCAATACTATGCAGCTTACAAAATAAATCAATAAATAAGAACAATTTTTTGAAGTAGTAATATTGACTGAACCCTTCACTGTACAAAAGGCAGCATTGGTGGTTTTGGAGGCTTTCTGGTGTAAAATTTGTTTTTTTGTATTTGTTTAAGTCTCATCTTTTTACAAATCTTGACTGAATTTCAGGATTTTAAACCATGTTTTGCTTGGGCTTGTTATTGATGTTTCAGCCAACCTAGCCATTGTATTTTATTGTTAAAAGTGAGAATGTTTTGCTTGTGGATGAGTTGGAGGATTAAGATCATGACATATCAATGAGATAAACAAGAAGGGAAACCATAATCTACTAAACTATATCTGAGAAAAAATAGCTCTTTAATATTTCAGTAATATAAGTGTGAATTTGATAGGAGTAATTGATGAAGATAGTAACCTTGCATATTTTTTTCTCTGCCTGTTATTCATCAGAATGTCAATATTTGTCATCTGACGTTAACTTCCCTAGGTAGTAGACTATCAATGAATCAGTTAAGTATGAAACGGTGAATGTTTGTAGCTTTTTTCTGTCCATTTGGAAAGGAGGCATGTGTTCAGCAAGCAGTCCTATCTTCCTTCCAATAGGGAAGCAAACAGCAACTATAAAATGTACGTAATTGAAGATTTTGGTCAAGAGTTGTTGCTGCTTTTTTCATTAAAACACAAAATTTAAGTAATTGTGTTAAAGAGATTGATGAAAAATTATTTACCACTTAATAATAAATAATATAAACATCATTAAAATATGTATAAGTAACTTTGTTATTTATAGAAAAGGTTTTCAACTTCAGTAATATATAATATAAATTTCACCATCATTATCATCATCATCATCATCAAGAACTGTTGGTGTTTAGGCTGTTCCATTATTTATGCAGTATTCCTTGGTAGTTAGTTTTCCAGGTGTTCTTGCTGTTGTTACTTCATGGTTTACCAACGTCTGTGTTCCCTGCTGGTTCATATTTCCATATAATTGAAACAATATTATTTTAACATAATATAAACATTTTGTAATTTTAATACTTAATTTTCATTGTGAAGTGAATTAAACTTATTACCCTGTAATTTGTACTGCGTAATTTGAAGAAAAGCGCACTATCTTTCTTCATGCTGTGTCTAGAAAAGTTGGTTATACACAAAAAAAGATTATCATACAAGGAAGAATCTTTATAAAATGGAATTCCTGTGAATGTAATATCATTGGAAGAGACATGAGATATTTTTAATGTAAAGAATGAAGTCTGTTTTAAATTCTTTATACCATGTGATTTAGTCGTGGCAACCACACTGTGAAGAAGAGGGGCTTCAGCTGACTGCGTAGAATTCGACCTTGGGGTCACTTGTCTCTCAAGGTGTAGGGTGTAGGTAACCCCTCCCACCTCCCCGGGTATCAGAAAATCATAGTACTCTGGGCTGTGACACATTGCGGTTGAAAGAGTCAGCAACCAATCTGATTACTACCATTAGGCGGTGAGGTGGTGTATATTTTTACGTGTTTCACAATGAGAAAACCATAAAACTCTAACATTAGATGAAAATGTCAAACTTATGGAAGCAAGAGAAACTCAGAAGCTGTTATGTTTAGTATTAATGTTATGCTATAATGTTTAATATTCATATTTTGGTGATATCGTCCATAAATACATTATATGTAAATTTATTTTAATAATCATAATAAAGTCATGCAATTTTTGCCTTACTGTAATTACTTCTTTCTTTACATTAATTTAGCAGTTTTAGGACGGAAATATCACTATCATAAGTGTCATAAATGGACAACCCTAAATAAAACGGAAACCTCCCTAAACCAGAACTTATTTTTGTCCCAATCGATTCCAGCTTAGACCAATTTTACTGTATAAACACTCTGATATACTATTGTGAGAATTGTTTAATATCATATTTATGTATAAGCTAGACAAGCTACGGTTTAAGCACCCACTCTCTTGGACCTCCCAAAAATTAAAAATCCAAAAATTGCTTTATTATTTCTTACACTACACCATTGGAAATGATAGAATTAATTCTGAACTTCAAAAAAAGGAAATTGGCAATGATATTTTTCTAACTTTCTTGATTAATAATGTTTTTTTCTTAATACAAGTTCCTTCATTTCTTTTTATAGACAGTCACAAACTACATTTATTTAAACATAAATGATTATTACATTCAAATTGGTATCTTCAACAAGAACAGCATGGCAACATTTTAGAAGTCGAGTTGTGTCTCCGTCATCAAGCCTTTATCAATATGTCAACTAAAATAAGAAATTTAAAAATTAGTATAAATAAAAAATTAAAACAACTTATATTAAGATAAAATAGGTATGTCTAACATTATAAAGAGTACACAATACATTTAAAAGTTTTAGATGAATACATACTTTAAAAGGCATTGGATGAGATAGCATGATAAAATTGACCTTAATAGATGGTATCATGTTAAAAACATATTTCCTATAAATTAATAATCACAATTAGAAATCTCGATATAACACATTAACATTTTTAAACTTAAAAAATAGCATGTAAGTTTAGATATTTGTGGTCTAAATTAATTCAAATTGAAATATCCATAAGCAGGGAGTCCCTTTTAGACCTCTGGTATCTAGTTTATCTTCACCTGACTATAAATTTTCAAAATTTCTTAATGATGTACTGAAGACTTTCTTAAAAACTAATTATAAATTTAATGTGAGAAGTAGTCTTGATGTGGTGTCTTAAGTTAAAAATTCTGAATTTAACTCCGCACAATGTAATGATTTTGTTGGACATAGTCAAGATGTATTCCATTATGCAGCATGAATTAATATTCTCAACCTTAGAAGAGGTCAAATTAGATACAAGACAACTAAGATACCTAAAAAGGAAATTTTGTTAGCAGTAAGATTCTACAAAATGTAACCTTCACGTTTAATAATCAAATCTATTTTCAGAGAGATGGTTGCCCTATAGGTGGTGTTTTAAGCTGTATTTTATGCGAACTGACAATGAGAAAATTGGAAACTCATGTTCTCTCTTAACTGAATGTCAAGTTCTTCACTCAGTATGTACATGATACTTTGATAGTTTGCCAAGTTCACAATGTGTTCGATAAATTTAATTCCTATCATCAGAATTTAAAATTTACATTGGAACAAGAAGTTGACTACACCTTTAATTTTCTGGATATTACAATTTTTAAATATTTTACTTATTGCATTACCAGTTGGTATACAAAACCTACAAATGCTGGGATACTTCTAAACTTTTATTCCAATCATCCCACCACAATGAAAATCGCTCTTGTCAAGAATCTGGTTTAAAGGGTAGTTAGTACATCAGATCCAATTTTTTACCAAGTGAATCTAGATAAGATCTTTTTTTTATTGTTAGTTAGAAATGCCTATTCGATTCGTTTCATTTGTAAATTTGTATGCCAAAAGTTGAATCAGATCTTACGTAGAGATTCTTTGCCTAAAATCAGTAAAAATGTTTATCCACAAGACACTTTCAAAGATTCAGATAAAATTATGTTTTCTTTACCTTTTGTTCCAAATATAAACAAACAAATAAAGAGACTTTTTTATAAAAATTTCCCTAATGTAGTCTTTGTTAACAATATTATTAATAAATTCAATGTAATTCATCATCTCAAAGATCTGATTCCAAAACTCAAGACACTTAATACTGTACATTCCATAAAATGTTCTGATTGTGAACTATCTTATATTGAACAAACACGTAGGAGGTTAGGTGATAGGGTAAAAGAGCATCGATATAACATCAAATTACCATTTGAGAAACAACACTCTCTAACTGCCCACAGAATAAATCAGGGCCATAAGATAGATTTTCACAATCCAGAAATTTTAGCAATAGATCAAAACTGGAGTTCAAGGTTAGTTCTCGAATCATTGGTTTTTAAAATCAATTCTGCTATGAATTCTTAATCTAGAATGTAACAGTTTTGCCAAAAGTTATGATTCCATACTAATACAATTCAGTAGATCTAACAAACGGCAAGTTGAACTCTGATTCTGAGAGAGTACAGCAATTTCAATCATCAAGGTAATTTAAATGATGTAATTCAAGCTAGTATTTGTCACTCTGTGTCAGATATCCAAGTTCCTCCCTCACAACATATAAACCCTATTCCTATCTCTTCATGCCCCTATTTCCTCAGAAGTCAATCTGCCAGGCTTTCTGAGAAAGCCGTCCCCCACTTCCCCCCCCCCCGCCCCCCATCTATCCTTACTCCTCCTAGAATTCAGCAAACCCAGGAACATTCTTGTCAGTACTCTCTCTGTAGTAGGAGCGTTCACAGTCGACATTAGTAACTCTCATATGTATATCGTTTGTAATTCTCTTCTTCTACATCTTTCATGTGAGTATGGTTTTTCTATATCTGGGCACTTGCCTTGCTTCTCATAATTAATAATTTAATAATATAATTTAGAAGTAAGATGTCTAAATTTAATCTTAATTTCTATACTAAAACAATTTGGTTTTGCTCTAACAATCATAATTGTTGTTTGAATTTTATAGGTATTTTAGTTCACCATTTTCTCAAGAACTATTGACAATTTTTAATGTTTCTTGAATTCGAAATTCATCACATGTATGTAATCATTTTAAATTCGATTTTTCAATTTGAATTAATTTAGTCCATGAATATCTAAACTTACATGCTATTTTTTAAGTTTAAAAATGTTAATGTGTTATATCAAGATTTGTAATTGTGATTGTTAATTCGTAGGAAATATGTTTTCAACATGATACCATCTATTAAGGTCAATATAATCATGTTATCTTATCCAATGCCTTATGAAGTAGGTATTCATCTAAAATTTTTAAATGTATTGTGAATTCTTTGTAATGTTAAACACTTAATATAAGTTGTTTTAATTTTTTATTTATACTAATTATTAAATTTCTTATTTTAGTTGACATATTGATAAAGGCTTGATGACGGAGACACAACTCGACTTCTGAAATGTTGCCATGCTGTTCTTGTTGAAGATACCAATTTGAATGTAATAATCATTTATGTTTGAATAAATGTAGTTTGTGACTGTCTATAAAAAGAAATTATTGGAACTTTTATTAAGAAAAAACTTAGTAACAGACATCCTATATTTCATCTTAATAATGGCTTTGCTGAACAATCATTTTCTCAACTGAAAGAATAAAATTTTTCATGAACCTGAGAAGCACCACATGGGTCTTAGAGCTCTGATAATGGTACAAACATTTTTGAAATATTTCTGTACCCAATAAATACGTCCTCGTATTTCATAAGCTATGAGCTTTAAATAACAGACTTGCCATCAAATTATAAGTTTCAGAGAGGTTAAAAAATTTTTAAAGTTGCCGTACTACTTCACTACAGAGGCCTGTTAGACTCGATCTGGAACTGTGATGGGTCAGTATTGAGGTATCTATGAGCTAATTGACATGAATGTCACCAGTAATGCATTTCCTTCCTTTGTGTTTAGAAGTGTACTGTGTAAGCTGTGTTTTAGTGTTTTGCGTTTTCATCATGTCAAGAACGTGATAATTTCTGCTAAATTTGTGGTGAGCTGACTTGAAAGACTCAGAGGCAAAATTTCAAGCCACTTGCCGAAAAGTGTTATCAACATTACTTTGGCTGTCAAGGTGGTGATTTTGAAAAGACCTGGGTCCCAAAAATATGTTTTGTGTGTTAAGACTTGTCTTGATAGAAAAATGGTACACATCATAATATGCCATTTGCAATTTGTATGATTTAGAGGGACCCGAAGGATTATCAATGTGTTTGTTATTTCTGTTTGACAAATATCAAAGGAATCTTATATCCCTGACCAGAAAATGTGTCATATGTCCATTTAGTGAATATGTCTGTTTAGTGAATGGATGAAAATATATTTATCTCCATTGCATTTTAAATTAGGAGGAATGAAAAATTTCATAAAAGCTATGGATAAACTTTCTGATGGATTCTTGTATTTGAAATTAGTACTTTCCAAAGTAAGTGATGCTTTTGAAAATTTGCTAAATTAAAATTGAATTTTAGGACCACAAACACGATCATTAATGGTTGATGAACATTTTGAAGTACTATTAAATCCACAGGAAAAAGTAGCCTGGCAGTCTTTCGAAAATTTATGTTGCCATTTCCTTAGAAGCCATAAAGTATAAAACTATCAGATGTAGTGGCTGATCTTTTGCATTCTTATAAACCTATGGGGTGTAATATATCTTTGAGAATTCACTTCTTAGACTTTCTCCTGGAAAATTTTGGGGCAGTAAGTGATGAGCTGTGAGCATTTTCTACAATGCAAAACAGGTACTAAGGCAAGTGTAGTTCTAATATGTTGGCTAACTACTGTTGGACCAAGAAGGGAGATGTTCCAGGTACAGAATAGCCCAAAGATCATTATTACCATCCATATGTTCAGAATGAGTAGTCAGAATGTAAGGCAGGACGCGTAGTATTCCATTTAGAGTTGGATACCTAGTTACCGATTTTATTAAAAATTATAAAAAGTTCAAATGAATATCTCACAAAACTCCTACCTGATCTGGGAAAACTGAAATTATATTTGATTTCAGTGTGAAAAATACTTTTAGAATCTGTTATTTTTATTCTGGTGAAAGTAAAAAAGTTTATTTTTGTAGACCTATTTAATTGAAGAATAGAAACAAACACCTGGAGCCATATTATTCAATAAAAACCATAATCTGGATAGTAAAAATATAGATCAAAGGTCTAAACATTATACAAAAAACATGAAGCCCCAATGATGGGCCCTCACTCCTTTGATTACAGTTTTGGTTTTGTGTGAGTATAACTATGTTATTTGTTTGAAATGTAGACCACTTGATGGTGGCAAAACAAACTTTACCACAGGGAATTATTTGTTACATGAACTGGCAAGAGAGAAAGTAATTCTACACTTATTGGACACTTCAAATGGACTTCTCAAGAGCTCAATTACAACTGTGGAACACATGGAATAAAGAAGTGATGGATGGAACAGTGATGGAATAACAAAGAAGAGGAGAAGAAAGAACAATCAAACAAACATACATCTTCCTCAAATTTCTTGTCGCCATCGAAGTCAATATTCCTTGTTTCCATGGGGTTGATGGCCTGCCCCGCCGTCTTCTGTATCCATTTATGTAATTGTTTGAGCTACATTTCTGGCATTCTCAGCAGATGTCCGTACCACTGAAGCTGTTTTCGTGCTACGGTATCTATTATATCCATTTGAATGTCCATTTTCTCCATTATTTCTTCAATCTGTATGTGGTGTAAACGAGATATTCTGCAATTTCGTCTCAAAACGTCCATTTGAATAGTCAATAATTTCTTATTGGTTTTACTTTCTCGTATACGTACTACGTAGGTATGTATGTATATACGGAATAAAATACGTAGTATAAAGTTACGTATTGCTGCGCGGATTTTCGGCGGAAAAAATTAATTGCCGGGCTCTGATGACGAAAAAGGGTTGCCAGTTGCTAAATTAAGAGAAAAATCCTCTAACACGTGGTGTATCCAGAATCACAGTTTTGTGGGTTCTTGATGCCGAAAAACTAATTGAAAGCAAAACGTCCGTCCGTCTGCCCGTCTGCCTGTGAACACTGCTAGCGCCTAAACTACACGTACTATATTTTCCAAATTGAAGAATCCGCTGTCGATCTGGCTCTAGTTGAAGCTTTCAAATTTTGAACATTCTTGAAAATTTGGAGGTACTTTACATTATGCCTCCCGGAAATTTTAAAAATTGTTTTTCAAAAACGGCTTCAAATTTTTTCTTTAAATTTCTTGTAAAAATAGAGTAAAGTATACTTATAAAGGCGGTGTATGTTCTATTTTACACTGTTAACTATGAATTTTCGAAAATTGAAAAAGTTTGAATTTTTCCGTCTTCCTACAACTATAAAATTAAAGACAGATTTTTTCTTCAAATAAAATTTGTTGCCAATAAACAGTTCTTTCATTAAGGTCATGTACACTTTTTGGAAAATTTTAGTAGTTTTTGTGCAATAGAGCGTGCAATATTTGCAATTTTAAAAAATTACAAAAACGAGATTTTCTCAAAAACGACTCCAAATTTTTTCTTTAAAGTTTTGGTAGGGTTAGTGCCTAACCATCTCTATACGATGACATAAACGCATATTGCTCTATTCTTTTGCTTTTTGAAAAATTACAAAAATGTAATTTTTTTCACTTGTCTCTCACGTCTGTAATATTTACATTAGTGGCAATTTCTTCACATTATTAGATTTATGAGTACAAGTGCTTTAAATAATGTCAAATAACGTTTCTTGAAGACTCAACAGTTTTCTGTAGTGTGAGCTCTAAATTCCGAATTTTCAGAAACGCTCAAGCGCCATTTTCTCAAAAATGGCTCCAAATATTTCTTCAATTTTTTCCTACGGATTGCGCTAATTGCACTCTTTAATATGACGTAAAGTTATTTTTTCTGTATTCTCTTGTGTTTTTCAAAAAATACACAAATGTATTTTTCTTAAATATCTCTCGCCGTTAATATGCACATTTCCATCAATTTCTATACAATACTACACTTGCGAGTGGAAGTGCTTCAATGGACTTCAAATGAAGTTTTTCGAAAACTCAATGAATTCCTGTGAAAAGAGCTTCAAATATCGCATTTACAGTAATGCTTAATAGCCATTTTCTTAAAAATGCCTTCAAAATTTTCAATGAAATTTTCTATTTAGAGAGAGGTTTTACTGTTCTTTAATATTCTTAAAGTAATATTTCGGTTCTACTATTGAGAAATCGGAAAGTTGAGAAAATGTCAACGAAAAAAAACTTCCGGCGACGATAGATGGTAGCTGACCAGAAAATGGAGCAAGACCATAAATCCAGTCCACACCAAGGAAATTAGAAAAACAAGCTATGAGAAAGTCTGTGCCATCCTGTAGCACCTCTAATTACTTTCTCGTATACATACGTATATACGGAGTAATATACGTTGTATAGAGAAAGTTGTGCAATGCTGCGCGAAAAAACGGCGGATATTCGGCGGATTTTTTTCCCGGGCTCTGGTCGCGAAAGAGTGCATAAAGCAAGTTGATTAATTAAGAGGAAAAAAAATCCTCTACCACGTGGTGTAGCCAGAATCCCTGTTTTGTGGGTCCTTGAGGCCGCAAAACCAATTGGAAGCAAAACGTCCGTCCGTCCGTCTGAAAACACAACTAGCTCCTATACCACAAGTACGATTTTTCCAAAATGAAGAAACCTATGTCGATCTGACTCCAGTTGAAGCTTTGAAATTTTGAAAAATATTCTTGAAAATTTGGGGGTACTTTACATGACGTGCCCTTGACATTTTAATTTTTTTTCAAAAATGAATCCAAACTTTTTCTTCAAATTTCTTGTAAGATAAGAGCAAAATACACTTATAAAGATCAGAATTTCACTCTAAATTTTCGAAAATTCCAAAAGTTTGAATTTTTTTCGGTCTCGTCCTTCAAATATAAAATTGAAGACAGGTTTTTTCTTCCAATGAAATTTGTTCTCCATAAATCGTTGCTGTACACTGACGTCATCCCTCAGACGTAACTATTTGTCGACGTGGAGTTGGCCATACTGGGGCTCCATAGAGCAAGACGGACCTCACAACCAAGGCCAGAAGCTTCCGTTTCTCCTGACAGGGCCCTATGTTGAGCATTAGCCTCGACAGTGCTGCATTAACTACCGCCGCTTTATTGCTGGCGTACTTCAGGTGGTCAGCAAATGTCAGACGGGCGTCAATCATGAGACCAAGATATTTGATCGATGGCTGTGATGTAATACGGTGGTCTCCAACTTTGAGAGTGATGGTTTCTCTCTTTTTCCTGCTAGTGACCAGGATAACCTCAGTCTTGTGCTCAGCTAACTGCAGCCCTGAGGACTTCAATAACCGACTAACAATAGCGATCGCTTCGTTGCAAATGTACACTATTTCCTCAATGTATTTCGCAACGGCGACGTGTTCTACATGTCGTCCGCCAACCCTGACAAATCCAGCTCCGAGTCTCGTCATTACTTGCTGGAATGTGTGTTTTCCACAGGCCCAGATTGCCACCTGGTTGTGGAGGTCAGATACCCACGCTGTATCTTCACGGTTAGTACACTGTTCGCATACTATTGCTAAATCAGCCTCCCATTCCCTAACCGACTGTGCCAGGATATCCTGGGCGACTGCGCAATGGTTAAGATTGAGTTGTATAATTCTCATTTTCTATCGGTTATTGCTTTCTGCGCTTTTTGCTACGATGGACACCTGCTTCACCCAGTAGCATGTCTGCCTTGTTTCCCCTTTTCTTTACAAAGCAAGCACTTTGCGTCATTTGTGCATGCCTTAGCAAGGTGATCATCACCACCACAATTCATGCACATGTTGGACCGATCATGTGAGTTTTTACATGCTTTTCTGAGGTGTCCAAAATCCAAACATCTGTAACACCTCAGGGGGACCTTCTCACGCAGAGTGCAGTACACCCATCCTATTCTTATTTTACGGATGGCCAACAATTTGTTAGCCCCTGCAACATTAAGGCTGACTATTGCTACCTGTGTTCCACAATAGGATGGTCTTATGGATTTGACCACAGTAGCTGGGAGATCACTGGCTTCGAACCCTCACATCAGCGTCCAATCCAAACACCTTCTTTACAGAGGACTGAAAATCTGTTGTTTGGCCTCCGGCAGACCGTTTCAATTGCAGAAGGAGATCGCCGCCAAAAGAATACTGCAAAATACATTCTACGTCTTCTTAAACAGTGCAGTAAGTACTATCCGTACGAAAAAATTGAAGAAAAAAAATGGAGCCATTTTTGTGAAAATGGCGTTTGAGCGTTTCTGATAATGCGGAATTTTGATCTCATTTTCCCAAAAAATGTTGTTTTCGAAAAACTTTATAGGATATTATTTTAAACACATGTACTCATAAATACAGTAATGTTAACAACTCGCCACTAATGTAAATATTAACGACGTGAAAGACAAGTAAAAAATCAATTTTTGTAATTTTTGAAAAAAAAAAAAGAATTGAGCAATATGGCGTATATGTTATCTTATGGAGTGCATTTATCTTTATCTCTACCAAAAGTTTAAAGAAAAAAAATTGCAGCCGTTTTCAAAAAAATATTGTATTTGTTATTTTTTTAAATTACACATATTACATGCAATATTGCGCGAAACCTACCTAAAGTTTCAAAAAAATGAAAATTATTTGAATGAAAGAGGTAGTTATGGAGAACAAAATTCATTTGAAGGAAACATCTTTATCTTCAATTTTGTAGTTGAAGTAACACGCCAAATAAATTCAAACGTTTGCAATTTTCGAAAATTCAGAGTTAACCGTGAAAATCGGATCTGTGCCACCTTTGTAAGAGTATTTTACTCTATTCTTACAAGAAATTTAAAGAAAAAATTTGGAGCCATTGTTGGGAAAATTTTGGAAATGGACAGGGATTTCTTCAATTTTGAAACAATCGTACGTCTGGTTCAGGCGATAGTAGTGTTTACAGACGGACGGACAGAAGGACAGATGCATGGAAGCCCAATACAAACAGATCGCACCTTGCTACACATCTTATAAACACAGGCTACACTTTCCACCCCGTCTCACTCATTAAAATTCTTGAAATAGAAAATAAATTCGGGTACAAGCGCTTTAGAAATTTTGCACATATTTCAAGCCAAGCAGAAATCTGCTCTCCTCAACGAACAAACTAATTTCCCTCTGTTCCCTCTACTAATAATTTCACACACCCCGACCTCACGAACTGACCCTGACACCCCGCCTCCTAAGACATTACAAGAGGACACAAAACAGACCTCCGACTCCTCTGCGGATCTCCAGAAAGCAATAAAAAACCCGTGTTACGTTTCCTCTGGACACAGTCTACCGACTTTTGCCGGAAGTAGTGAGATAAGCAAAGCGGTTCAACTTATTATTTCCTCATCTTTGTAATATCATTTGCTATTAATTATTATGACTATCCCCATTTTTTCCGTATCTTTTGCAATATCAGAATGTGTATATCTTTATTTATATTTATAATTTGTAATTTGAACTGCTATTATCTATTTAATCCTCGTCGCATTACATTTTCGCAATTTTATCTATTTGTTCCGTATCTTTTGCAATCACATAATGTGTTTTTCTTTATTGGTATTTTATAATTTGTAATTTGACCTGCTATTATCTATGTTAATCCTCCCGTTGCATTTCAATTTTGCAATTTTATCTGCTATTTGTAATTAAAATGTTTATAATTTATTAATTATTATTATTTTGTATTTTATTTGTAATTTATTTGTATTTTTTCTGTACATTGTAGACTGATGATGACAAGCCGTCGAAAGCCGACTATTTGAATAAAAATACTATGTTGACGAAGATGACTTCTCATTTCTTTCCAAAAGATTTGAAAACTTGTTTAAAAGTTCAAAATTCGAAAATCACACACAGACACTTCCAGTTTATTGACCTTAATTAATGGTATTTGTGATTAGAATTCCTTCAAATTGCTTTCAATAAAGTTTCTGGAATTCTCAATCGTTTTCTGCGGCAACAGAGAATTATGACAAATAATTATTATTGAGAGAGACTCGAACCATCGACCCTTCCTCCCGAAACTCTGAGTCCATTTAGCCACCTCGGCCTCCAGGGGCATACAGGGATTTGGCACTTCTGTAATAGTTATAATCGCCTAGTTTTTTGTAAACTAATTAATCTTTCAACATGAAATTAAACCACAATATATTCACTACTAATGGAACCGACTCATATATCCTTAACTGTTGGTCGGGAGAGATGGCTCAGTGCATGAAGTAATGTCATTATAGTGCCACTCACCGGAAGGTGTTAGGTTCGAGTCATGACAGAGGCAGTATTTTCGACACTAGCCGTATAGCTAGGTAAATACCTCGATTCTTCGATTCTGTGGCTATGAGGAAAATAATTCTACCGGTTAGCTGTTTTGATCGGTAGCTTTCCGTGGTTTCTCTGATCAACACGAGGTGAATGCCTGGGTAGTGCCCTGTCAAACGCGATCTTTTCTTCCCAATTCGTGTCCTATCTACCTTTTACTTACACACACACATGTAACTCACTACCATACATGCCGGATGACCGGTCGGGAGCTTACATATTATTCCGCCTAGGAGGATACCCTTCAGGTGGAAGGCACGTGGTTGGGATTTTGATTTGATTTTTTTCGTGTTTCCGGGCGCGTCAACTGCTATGGTCATTAGTCCCGTGAGTGTAGTGCATGTTTTTTCTCGGGAGATGGCGGATCCGGCTGGATGGCGAGATCCGGCGCCGACCTACCGTCGGCTAGTGGGGTTTCCCCCTAACCAGGACTCTCCCACCAACGGGGCACCGCCCCAATCGGGACAAGCTCTAAGCTCCAGACCGGTCTCCCGGCATATGTGGTAGTGTAGTGCATGTTAGTGTAAGTGTGTGTGTAAGGGGAAAGGATAGGACAAGGAAGAGGAAGGACAGATCGCGCGCGGTCCGTGGCCCGTTTGTTAGGGTACTGCTCCGGCATTCGCCTGGTGTTGATCGGAGAAACCACGGAAAACTACCGATCAGAGCGGCCGAATTCTCCTCCAGACAGCAGCTGAAAAGCTAGTGTCGAAAATCCTGCCGCCGTCAGGACTCGAACCTAGGACCTAGGACATCCCGGTTAGAGGCGCTGCAGTGACATCAGTTGATGCACTGAGCTACCGCTACCGGTCCGTGGTTGGGAAAAATCCCGCTAGCCGACGATAGGTTCGAGCTTGATTTAGCCATCTAGGGCGGGAAGAACTCAGTACCTCCCGAACAAAAACATGTACTACACATTCGCGACTAATGACCTTAGAAGTTGGCGCGGCTGGAATCACTATCAATGAATCTGTAGATCACCGTATCAACCTAACAACTGTCAGTCCGTCCGGGGACAACTGTAGCTCCTAAACCGTTCTCCCGATTTTCTCCAAAATTGATACTGAACGGACTCGAGGCTTTGTGAGTTTCTAACGGATATTTTTCTTGTTGATAGTCTTTTTACATGAATCAGGCATTTACCTTTTTATGCCTCTGTCCGAGATTAATCCATAGTGCTCTTTTGTGCAGACGTATGAGTGACGTAAAGTTAACTCTGAGGAACTGCGATCGGGTCTCGGAGCAGACAAAATTTGGCTGGTTGAAATCACCTTTGATGGTTTATGTAGTAGTATAATATTGCGCAGCATTTTAATCCAAAGTATGTACTTTGGCAACACCACTAGTTTTAAGAATACCTCATGTTGTGACGCAGATCATAACTAGTGGCGCAACAGAATGGCACAGACTTTCTCGTAGTAAAGTTTTCTATGGTGTGGACTGGCTGTACGGTTTTGCCCCATTCTCTTTCCGGCTGCCATCTATCGTCGCCCGAAGTATATATTTTTTTTTATTTCCTCAAATCTTTGGTTTACTAATAGTAGAACCGAAATATTACTTCAAGAATATTAAAGAAGAGTAAAACCTCGTCGTAAATAGAAATTTTCATTGAAAAATTTGAAGCCATTTTTAAGAAAATAGCGATTAAGCATTTGTGTTAGTGCGAAATTTGAAGCTCTTTTTCACAGAAATAGTTTGAGTTTTTGAAAAACTTCATTTAAAGTTATTGGAAGCACATCCACACACAAATGCAACAGTGTATACAAATCGATGGAAATGTGCATATTAACGGCGTGAGAGTTATTACATTTGCGTAATTTTTGAAAAAACAAATTAATGCCGCAAAATGAAATGTATGCCATATTAAAGTGTGCAATTAGCACTATCCATTCAAAAAGTTGGAAGGAAAAAATTTTGTGCTAGTTTTCAGACCTTTTCAGATGAAAATGCAGAATTTTGAGCTAATTTTAACACAAAAATGTTGAGTGTTCATGAAACTTTATATGACATTATTTAAAGCACATGTACTCATAAATATAATAATGTGAAGAAATGGCCTGTAATGTAAATATTACCGATGTGAGAGACAAGTAAAAAAATACATTTTTGTAATTTTTGATAAAACAAAAGAATAGAGCAATATGGTGTTTATGTCATCGTATAGAGTTCGTTTGGCACTAAACCTACCAAAAGTAATTTGGGTTCGTTTGGCACTGCCATCATAAAAATGTAGAGAAAAAATTTGTATCAGTTTTCGTAAAAGTTTTTTTTTAAATTGCAAATACTGCACGCACTATTGGACGAAAACTACTCAAATATTCGAAACAATGTACATGACCTTAATGAAAGAACTATTTATGAACAATAAACTTAATTTGAAGGAAAAATCTCTCTTCAATTTTATAGTTGCAGGAAGACGCCGAAAAATTCAAACTTTTGCAATTTTCAAAATTCAGAGTTAACCGTGAAAATCGGACATATGCCACCTCTTTAAATGTTTTATACTCTATTCTTATAAGAAATTTAAAGAAAAAATGTGGAATGGGTGTTGAAAAAATTTTGAAAATGTCCGGGGGGGGGGTGTTCACGTAAAGTACCCCTAAATTTTAAAGAATGTTTTTTGAAACTTTCAAATCATCAACTAGAGTAAGATGGACAAGTGTTTCTTCAATTTGGAAAAAATCCTATACGTGGTTTAGGTGCTAGTAGTGTTCATACAGACGGAAGGACGGACGGATAGATGAACAGAAAGACGGACTGACGTTTTGCTTTCGATTGGAATTTCGGCGTGAATGACTCACAAAACAGGAATTCTGGCTACAGCACATGGTAGAGGATTTTTTCACTTAATTTAGCAACTGGTTTTATGCACTTTTTGGTTACCAGAGCTTGGCAATTAATTTTTTTCCGCCGAAAATCCGCCGTTTTTTCGCGCAGCATTACATAACTTTCTCTATATTACCTATATAGTGCGTATACCGTGCGTATATCTATCTATATCTATCTGTACTAATCTATATATCTGTACTAATATATAAAGAAAGATTTGCGTTGTCTTACAGCGCGGTAATCTCTGAATCTACTGAACCAATGTCGATGAAACTTTTGTGCTAGAATCCTTTAAAGGACTGGAGTACTATATGCTATGATTTACAAACATAAACAGTAACATATTTTCAAAATAATTACTTTTCTGGACATTTTTCGCCTAGCCTTACATCACAGATTCAAGAGTGCATCAATGCCAATAGTTTAGCTGCGCGCCACCAGACGATGACGGCTGAGATCTACTACTGATTTCATCAATGTCCAGAATTATTACGAAATTCATTGGAGTTTGAATAAGGTTATGTAATGTCCCTGTGTGAACATTTGAAAGAAAGCCGTAACTGAAGTGATAAAGAATGTAAATGTTCATGCATTGCTCTTTATTCGTGTTATATACAAAGTGGCAAGAAATCATTGTGAGTTTGAAAGTGTTTAATAATTGAGGTAGGTTGAGAGAATAAAAAGTACAATAATATACAGTACAGAATATACAGTAATGTACAATGTACAATATATAGATATCGTGTACAATCTAAACAACGCCTTCTTTAACAGAAATTTGTGACAACTGAATTGTTTGACGAAACTAGTATCACAATTGTTAAAACAAATTACAAATGCCAAGAGATGGACAGTCGACTAAATGTTTGAATCTGCTACTCAGAGGGAAGATCGACTTGCTGAAGTACTTACTCGCCCCATTGAAAATAATTCTGCATGAAGGAGAGAAATGTAAATAATTCTGTAAGTAGTAGGGTAGCTGTTCATTAGTACTATCAATTTGACTATTTACACAGTTCTTAGGTTCAAAATGGTAAAATGGAAAATGTGTATATGTTTTCAGTACATCCAGTAAAATTTGTTCTTCAATATGCGAAGGAATTTTGAACAGTGGGGTGTAATTTAGAAATGATCGTTTACATATTAAGACTAATCTGTACAGTTGTTTGTCATATTAATTGCAGTTGTACTTTATTCTTCTGTATGGGAAGAAGTTTAGTGCAGTGGATGATAATTAAAGAATGATCATATATTTATTAAGACTAATCAGTGCTGTAATTTTGGTATATCAATTGCTCCCAATAATTTAATTCATCCATATTTTTCTATACAAAAAAATCAGAAATTAATTCATCTAACACAAAGTTTGTCTGAGCAAATAAATAAATCTGGGAGTTCTTGGTTTCTATTATTCAGCTCTCCTGTACAAAATGGAAAAATGGAAAGTAATTTATGATTTTGTAAACCCATTAAAAGTTTTTCTTCAATATGTGGTGGATTTCTGTGCAGTGGTATGTAATTTAGGAATGATCATTTACATATTAAGACCAATCTGTTAAGTTGTTTTCTATATCAATGAAAGCTCCAAATGAATGAGTTCATTCATATTTTTTCTAAAAAGAAGTAAGCAAAAATTAATTTGTCTAAAAATATTTTTGTCTAAGCAAATAATATCTGGGAGTCCTTGGTTTCTATTATTCATATTTCAGGATCCATAATCTCTATCCCTTGAAATCAAAAATTGATGCTAATATTGTTTTGTTATGTGGCTCAGTGCATTGTCAATTTATTATTTACACATAATGTACTGTTGGTGAATCATTAGTTTTCTAATGTATCTGTCGTATGATGAATTGATTTTCCTGTTGAAATAAGTTTTATACTACATGTTACTAGCACATAGTACATTAAACATATATATTTTTGTCGTCTTCAAAATTATAAAAACTGGTAATTATGTTTCAGAATAGATACAAGTATTTTCATTTATTTTTATGATTATGATTTAATTACGTTATGACATCTATAACCATTACTCCGGATCTACCTACTACCGTACCCGTGCATGAACTTCCGCATATTATACTCAAAACAGTAAGTCCCTTCAAGGTCACGAGTTGACAAATCAATTTCAAAACTTTCTTTATGAATACAATAGAAGAAAAAATATAAAAATAGGATAAGTTTTACAACGTGACAATTTATTGATAGTGTTGGAATATTATATGTGAGTTTCCAAGTATTTTATTTTGTAGTTTAGATTTGTTCATTGCTTTTAGTTATAAAGTGAATGTTTAGAAGCTGGAACTTCAAATAAGAAAAATGTCATTATTTGTGGAAACGTGAGCGAGGTAATCCGGAAATTTCCAAATGGGGGTCAAGAGAAGACAGCTATTGTGGCGTGGCCGGACAAAGCATGGCAGGGAGTAGGGCGGAGAAGGGATTCAATGGAAGAGATAGAGGTAGGTCCCGCCGCAGGGCATGAAAATATTGAATTCCTCTTCCTGGATATTAATTTACTGTAATAAATGCCCGAGCAACGCCGGGTACTTCAGCTGGTTACATATATAGTGCGTATACGAGGAAGTAAAAAGGCTTTTTATAGATTGTTATCCTGTAAATTCCCGACAGTTTCCCAAAATTTCAATCTTATAATTTGCATCCGACAGCCCAATATATTGCTACGAGTTGTTGGGGAGAGGGAGGACCGAGCAAGTTTGTGGGGAAAAGCTAAACAGCGAGTGTCTAATAGAATTTATGAAGTGGCTTATCCAGGTAGCAAAGCCTCCTCCCAGGGTGAGTGGCGGTGTGACAGGTTCCTGCGGCATCTGAAGAGCTACGAGGCGCTCGTGTTTGTGTACTCTCGGGTGGGGTCACTTGCCCGCGGAGGCCGGACGCGACAGCCGGAATATCGCGGCAATAAACTAAGCAGAATTTGATAGTTTCATATTTATTTTCCTAAAGTTAGGTTTTGTTTTATTAATTTTAGCAGTTTTTTGTCTTATGTTTATTACAGAAGATAAATAATCAAAAACAAAATCGTAAGAATAATATTATAATGTATTGTAATTTGAGTATTGTACGAATTAAGATTTTAACTAAAATTAATGAGTTTTTATGCTTTACCCATCTTACCGAAATACTTTCAACGTGCTTTGACACAAAATGCTTTGATTAATATTAACGCTAGCTCTTTCTCTACTTGTTATGTGAATGAAAATGCTCTGAAATTCTGCAAATGTTCAATACAGAACAGTTTTTGAATTAAGTGTGTACTGCAACTGCGATTTCTATTCGTATAAAACGGGCATCGCTACAAAAACGAATGAGAGCTTCGGAAGGAAGATTAATTATACGTAGCCTATCCTATTTTATGAAATAAAAGCCAACATAGTTACATGCAAAACTTTATTAGCAGCAGATACAGTAATGTTTGAGCTATTTTTCGACACAGTCACGACACGAATTGAGACACTTGTCATATCGTGGTATCAACTTTTGTATCCCGGTCTCATACATGTGTGCCGCCTGCGACTGGAACAAGCGTAACACAGTCGTCTTCAGCTCTTCATCATTGCGAAAACTTTGACGAGAGGACAGGAATGTCTTCTGGTGCAGAGAAAGGTGGAAACCGTTGAGTGCGACATCAAGTCTGTATGGGAGATGATCAAATATCTTCCAGCCGAATTGCTGCAGAACGCTTGCTGTTTGCCGCGCCATATGTAGACAAGCATCGTCATGGAGCAGCACAGTAAGCATGCCAGTAAGAGCATGTCAACACCTGCAGTTAGCATGCCAGAAAGAGCTGTCGATGAATTTCGAATAGCGCGATGTGCATTAAGGAACTTCCTTAAGGGTCGACCCTCCCTGCAGCGGGAGAACGAATAAGCGCCGCCATTTGGGGCCACTGCTGCCGCGATACTGGCACTCGGCCGGCACATAATTGATACGTCATAGATCTGTTACGCATGCGCAATTTCCCCGCCTAAATGAGTGTTCTTTCGAAGCAAAAGAATAAGGAAATCGCTTTCTGAATGCGCCTCGTACTTCGATTTTTCTAAAGTGGTCTGTGAAGGGCACTTTAGAAAAATTGAATTAAAGTTCAGTGTTTTAAAAGCACAAGAAACAATACTTTTATGTAGCAACGGTTTTCCGAATTCATCTCAATTACTTCAATCAATCAGTTCATTTCAAGTAATTTTATTTCCACATTTCTTTAGCTCGTAAAGATGTAAGATGGATTATCGTGAATTGATTGAGATGATGGTTCTAATATCAAACTTTCCTCACACCGTAATCTACAGGATGAAATCTTCTTCAACATTCTATTACATTTTTGCTGATTCGACGCTTCTCGATTCTACCCCACTTGTTCAGAGCCTGTAGAATCTGCAACTGAGTGTGAAATTAATATAATTACTAGATATTCTACGCGATTGAATTACTTGGGTGTACCTCTGTGCTCGGTAATAACATTAAATAAAAATAGTTTGTATTGACAAGGGTGTATTTTATTGTTATAAATTACAAGGAGACATATAGAACAAGTAACGGAGGATAATTAAAGGTCTTGAAGAAAAAAGGTATATTACATACTTAATATGGAAATCGAAAAATAGGGAAAAGAACATGTTCTCGCACGGATACGCTAGTTTACTATACGTAGCCACAAGTTATCTATTTTTTGTTACCAAGGCCTAGTAATAAGAATTTATCTGCCGAAACTTCCCCGTTTTCCAGCTCACGATTACTGTATTTTTCTTTTCTTACTAAGTAAGTGCGAGAAAGTGTAAATATGTTCTCAAAAACGGCCCCAATTTTTCCTTTAAATTTGCTTCTCCAATAGAGCATAAATAATGGCGCAAGTTCTATTTTAGTGATGTCTTTATTTTCGGAAAAGTGCAAAGATTCAAAATACTTTCGACATATTCCTACAACTACAATAATTAAGATAGAAGATTTTTTTCTGAATGGAATTTATTGTTAAAAGACAGACTGAATAAAAAAAATGTTTTACGACTTCAACATTGAAGCTAGTTTTCTTTCTCAGTACAATTTATTTTTAAATATTAGATATTAAAATTATTTTAAATACAGTGTTTTTTCGAAATGTGAGTAGTTTTCATTATTTCTGGGGAAATATCAATGTGAAGATGCACTGTTCAGTTGTCGGCAATTCAGAGGAATATTTTTTCTTGGAATATTTTTCTCCAATAGAGCAAAGTAACCTTACAAATATGGTATAAGTTTGATTATTATTAAAACCTTGAACTTTCGAGAATAGAAAACCCTCTGGGTAAGGCCTAAGAAGATAATTGTGTCTGCAGATTACGATTTCGAAAAGTTTCTCAGCTTTGTGTAGCTGTCTACCCAATCATTAATGTGTTTTCAGCTTTCCAACTTTTTTATTTTTAAGCTAACGTTTCATCTAATGTAGTGGAAATCTTCAGAGCTTGTTTTACGCGAAGACAAATCTTTTCACGCGAAAAAATTAAAAAAAGGCTCTGAAAGCTAAATATATTCGTATTATTTGATTCAAAAGGTCATATTTTAAATATATTCTTGTTCATTGGATCTATCTTCGAAACCTTAAATAAAACATTACATTCAAGTTTATTTATATGCTTTGCAGAGGGAAGTTGCATAATATTGCACGAGTTTTCGATAGATAAAACAAACGTTTCCTGTAGTTTCCTGTATGTCTTTTTAGTATAAAACACGAGTGCAGACAGTATGACTGTGAGTCATTTTTTTTTTGAAAATGAAAAAAATATACATTGTAGTTTAGTATAATCTTTTGGTTACTCATGGACAGTAAAGTATGTGACTAAAACTTCATATCAGTGACGTAACTTCACTTTAAAACGAATGCCAATGACTTGTAGTTTAAAGCGTATCTCAAACCAACATACCCAGTTTTTTTAGAGACCTTGAATTATGAATAATACAAGAGAGTGGTTTTTATCTTGTATATTTCTTATCATAATAGTTTTCATACTTAAAGACGATGAAATGAAATAAAATTTGTTAAACGATGGACAATTTGGGACAAACGATGGACAATACTATTTGGCAAACGATGGATATCTTACTAATGATTCGAATATCCAGAGTTGATTTCAACACCATTCAATGTTTTAAAACTAGATACGCTAAAATAGCACATTCTTTCTCACATTTTAAAACTTTTTGCCATTTTCGAAAATTGAGGGGGATCAATGAAAGCCAGACGTTTGATAAATGTTCTTAGTTCAATCCCAAGAAAAAATAAAGAAAAAAATGTGAGCCGTTTTGAAAATATTTTTATAAATTGCCTTTACTTCAAACCAAAATTACGCAAAAACAACTCGTTATTTCAAAAACTTGTGTAAGACCTTATTTAAAGATCTAATGTTTTTAAAACTGATTTCATTTAGAAAGAAAAAATATCTATCATAAATATTGTGGTTTCACAGAAAATTATAGTTAATACATTTCAATTTTCAAACATACGGAGATTTCGCCGAATAAAAAATGCTCTATTTTTATAAACATAATTTGCTCTATTCAAAAGAACAAATAAGAGAACATTTTAGAGCAGTTTGTAAAAAATAATTGTTTAAAAATGCCTACATTTTACGCACAGTCACACATATTTTAAAAAAATTGTACATGACCTTACTTAAAGAAATGTCTTTGATGAACATATTTCATTAAGAAAAATATCTCTATCTTCAATATTGTAGTTGTAGGAAGACGCCAAAAAATTGAGCTTCCGCAGTTTTATAAAGCTCTGAAAATTAATTAAAACAAATGAGCCCATTTTAGAAATCTGTTAAAATGTTGCTAAGGTTTTCCCAGAATAGAAATATCGTAGTCAAATGCACTAGACCTCGAGCTCATCAAGGTCGATAGGATCGATTCGTTAGTGATTCCGGGCTGGCCATCTGCTGAAGTCATTAGTCCCGTAAGTGTAGTTCATGCTTTTATCGCGGGGAAGATTGGGAAAGGGACGCGGCGGGGGTCGAGGAGGGTCGGCGGCGTGGGACGGGAAGGGTAAGCGCTGCGAGACGAGACAGGATGGTGGCGGTGGACGGGACGGGCAGGTCGGAGGCGGGAGGCGGGACGACTGCGCGGCACTGAACGCAAGGCGTCATCTCCATTTGTGGTATAGTTTGATACACGAACGTCCGTATAGGGCACATATGCTAATTATTTGAGCTCATAGGAATGTGTGCCATAAACAAATAGATGGACTTACCCTGTCTGAAAATTAATTTATATTTTAACATGGAAATCCGCAAGGTAGCTGTCGGTCTGCGATCGGTTTTAATAGAAGTCGAGGTCACGTGAAAGCCGTAAATAGGCACCGAATCAAAGGCGCTTTTGCAATCCACCGACCTACAAAAAGGTGCGTTTCGCAAGAGTACAAAGACTCCTCGGACCTTTCACCCCTCCGCCTCATTCTTCGTCCCCGGCGATCGTCGGATTGAGTACCGGAGCATTACATTAGGGAAGTCGGTGGCACTTCGCCTGTTAATCCCTGTTATCACATCGGCGGCCAAAATTGATTCAAATTTGGCGCCATACTTTGAAACCTATCATTATAACAATTCCTTGCCGCTATTTAACAGCAAAGAGCATGCAGTTTGAAACGTCCCGCGTCGGACATATTTTTTCTCCAAAAGACGGTGCGCTTGCTTCCAGAGGGAAAGACAAAAACATCTTTCGCGGGAAACTCTTTGGAAGGATAAAAACAGTTGAAGAGTTGAACTGTTTTCGCAGAAGCCCGGTAGGCAGCACCAGGTACCGGAGACACTGTGAAGTTTCAACATTCCAAAGTTAAAAGTCCTCCAAATGAAGGCGCGATAGAATAGCGTTATTTAAAAGGGCAGTGGCCGAAGACAGTTTCGCGGTTACTCGACTCGCCTAGGGTTGGTATTGTGACATCAGCTGAGAGGTTTTGGCGCGCAAAAGCATTCTCATTGTCGAGATTTCGAAGAAATACAACGGGTTTATGATCGTATTGTTGGAGGTTATTGTTGAAGAATCGTGCAGCCGTGTGTATACAAAAAAGATCGCCTCGTCAGTAAAAAGGCGTGGTAATTCACTTTTGGGTGGCATGGAATAAATTATTTTTGACTAGTGGTAGCAGTGGGTATCCAGTGCGCGTAAGTGGCAATACCAAGCTGAAATGGTATGTCGCATGAATTATAATATAAAACAATCTTCTGTTCGTTTAAGGAAACATTGACAACAAGCATTTTCCCTTGTGGCAAGCTAAGAAGTGGGTAGCCATTATTTGCGAGCAACCCATCCATCATTCTATTGCTCTCCCGAACAGTTTTACTGAAGCTGTCTTCAAGCGTTAACAATCCCTATGAACATGAGCTTCATTGAAGAAGTAATTATGGACAAAAAGTTTCATTTCAAGGAAAACTCTTTGTCTTCAAGTTTGTGATTGCAGGAAGACGCCAAAAAAAACCAAACTTTTGCCATTTCCAACAATTCAGATTCGCACTTATGCCGTTTTACTAAAGTTCCTACAAGAAATTTAAAGAAAAAATTTGGAGCCGTTTCTGAGAAAATTTTGAAAATGTCCAGGGTGCTTCAAGTAAAGTACCCCCAAAAATTAATTAATGATTTTCAAAATCGTACAGCTTCGACTCAGGGGACTCGATCGACGGGGATTTGTTCAGTTTGGAAAAAGATAGTACGCATACTTTAGGCGCTAGTGTTGTTCACATACACTAGACGGACGGACGGATGTTTTGAAAAAAGAAAAAACATCACTTTTCGGTATTAGAAGACCCCAAAACATGTATTTCCGTTGAAATCTCGACATAAATTTTTCGCATTACATAACGTTCCCTATATTGTACGTGTACACATACGCTCCGTATATACGTTAAATGTAACGTACGTACGTATACGATAAAGTAACTAGTGGTGCTACAGAATGGTACAGATTTTCTCGTAATGTTTTCTAATTTCCTTGGTGTGGACTTGCTTTACGGTCTTGCCCAATTCTCTTGCATCTATCGCCACCTAAAGTACATTTGTTTGAAATTTTTTCAGTTTTTCAGTTTCATAATAGTAGAACCGAAAAATTACGTTAGAGTGTTAAAGAAGAATGAAACCTCGTCGGAAATTTTCGTTAAAGAATTTAGAGCTGTTTTTAAGAAAATATCGTATAAGCGTTTCTGTAAATGCGAAATTTGTGTCTCTTTTTCACATAAAACTTTTGAGTTTTCGAAAAGCTTCATTTAGTCATTCGAAACACTCTAACTTACAAATTCAATAGTGTTTACAAATAGCTGGAAATAAACATTAACGGCGTGAGAGATATTTTTAGAAAATTATAAATGCATAATTTTTTAAAAAACAAAAAATACAGCAAAATTATATCTACGTCATCTTAAACAGTGCAATACTTACTATCCGATGGAAGAGTTTAAAGAAAAAAATTAAGGCAAATTTTGAGAAAATGCGTTTTTGAAAATGCTGAATTTTGAGATAATTTTCACAAAAAACTATTTAGTGTTCGTGGAACTTTATGTAGAATTATTTAAAGCACATGTACTCGTAAATATAATAATGTGACAAATTGTCTCTAATGTAAATATTACCGACGAGGGAGACAAGTAAAAAGATACACTTTTGTAAAAATACAAAAAATACATTTTTGTATTTAAAAAAAACCAAAAGAATAGAACAATATGCCGTTTATGTCTTAATATTGGTTCAATTTTGTACTGCCCCTACGAAAAATTTTAAGAAAAAATTTGGAGCCGTTTTTGAGAAAATCTTTTTCTTATTTTTTAAAATCGCAAATATTGCCCGCACTATTGCACGAAAAGTACTGAAATTTTCGAAAAAAATGTACATGACCTTAATAAAATAACTGTTTATGGACAACAAATTTAATTTTGAAGGAAAAATCTGTTTTCAATTATAGAGTTGTAGGAAGACGCCAAAAAAAATTCAGTTTTGCAATCTTCGAAAATTCAGAGTTAACCGTGAAAATTGGACCTATGCCATCATTTTAAGTGTATTTTTCTCTATTCTTTGTGTGTGTTGTAAAATAATGTACATGTATTGTATGTGAATTTTTTGTATTGAGCTGTTGATACTGTCAGCAGATGAATATGATTTCTACGTCAAGTGTTATAGTAATAGACATCGGCATTTTCTGAAAATATATTCCCGCCCTTAAGCAAGTCATTTTTGACAAAAACCAATGATTCGTAAATAAACAGACACGGTAATGGTAAAATTCCTAGATTAATGAAGAGAGGCTTACATGAATCACGTGGGTGGGATTTGGTTATTATTCGTACAATTCGTTTTTGTAATATAAAATCTGGGAGCTATAAGATGTATAATATCAGATGTTTCAAATTGCTTCCGAAATAACAAATTAATAGTAAACGAACAGAAAACGGTTTTAATGCAGAAATCATATTCATCAGGTGACAGTATCAACAGCTCAATACAAAAAAGTCACATACAATACATGTACATTATTTTACAACACTTTGCCAGATGACATTAAACGATTAAATTCGATAGAAAAGTTTAAATCCCAAGTGAAATCGTTTCTGCTGCATAACTGTTTCTATACAATTAGAGACTATACTGAGCATCACAAGGAAAGGAACATTAATTTTAACTGTGATATCTAATGCATTATTTACCATTTGCACTGTACAAAACTGCACAACCTGTAACAAGTATTGCGCCACAGCCTCCGGGTCAATGACCACCATCTCGATCAGGTTTTTCGTCCAGTTTCCCAGATTCATTGAGCAGATGTTGAGATGGCCCCTTGTTTTGCTTCTGGACATAAATGTAACTTCATTTTCTGTGCACGTCTTCTAGAATTCAGTGGGAAATACAATTATTCAAATTATCGTTTCCATGTTGCCGCGGCAGGAAGTATTATTTCGAAGAACAACATGGATAAGAGCCAAAATTTATTGCTTATTTATCCTTGAAAATAGATTTTATTACATGGGAGGTTTCTTTTTTTTCTTTAAAATTTAAGTAGTATATGATTTAGTGTAGGGATCACAGAATTTTGAAAATGTGCACACAATTCACTTTTCCCCATAGCACGTCATACGCAGTTTTAACTGTTTTTTGACGTGAAATAAGTAAATAAATAAATAGTTGATTTGGTTGTATTTTTTATTATATTCCAAGTAATTAGTAAATGTGTGAGAGTTGGGTACTAAAGAAAAACACAAATATGCATCAGAACAATTATTATGATTATTTCAGTTTATATACCCTAAACAGGGTGTTTACTGCTTTGAGAACTTAGTCTGAAATACTTTTTATTAACTATTTTACATTGTGATAAAATGAGATAGGGAAAAAGTACTTTACCCTCTTTACATTTAATCTGGAAAGCTCAGCAACAATATTGTATTTTGATATAACCGACTCATCCATGACATTTAAAGTGAATCTGCTAATTCTAAATAGTTCAGTAGATTTTTCCAACTTAATTTTCCACTATTTACATTTTCTATTTCTTGGTTCATTTTTCACTTCATTATCGGTGTGTTTAGACATTTATTTGTGTATGTGGCATTCTCTCTAAAACAAAGTATATTAATGATGTTCTTCTCAAAGTTACTGTACAAGGCGACAACAAAAAAGTAATTAGGAATCAAAAGTAATTAATTTTTACAATTGATAATTACATATGCTTTAAAAATGACATATAAACCCATAATTGTCCATTTTTTTCGGTATAAGAACTTCTTTTCAGAGTATATAAATGTAGGGGGGTGAGATTAACGGTATGATAATGTTACCCAGAATGTAGTATATGTAATTAATATATTTTCTTTGTATACCAGATTATAAACAACCCTTTTCCATTAGCAAAATCGTTCATAATATAGTATATTATGGCACGAATCATTACGTCATCGGTATTTCTGCACGAAATATGAATCATCACTGACAATAGTCTCAACCCCCATTTATCATCAGTTATGGAGTTATAAAGAAGGCAGTGAATCATGTAAATAGATTGTGTTCGCTGTAAAATCAAATATATGATGAAAAAATTGCACTTTTAAAATATAATTTATTAACTTACTACTACTTTAAAATTAAAATATAATTTATTAACTTACTACTACTTTAAAATTAAATTTTGCTGTTATTCGGTAATATTTAACAACAACAAAGAACATCTAATTAGTTTTTATGAATATGAATATGAATATTAATAGTACAGTTGCATAAATTTGTCAAAGACACTCCGGATGATGTACTAGTCGCGCGACTTTTCTTGACGTCTGAACTCCCTAGTGCTCAACACAGCACTATGTATGATCTGGTCAGAATATTGGTCTCGCACGGAACGGCACGGCAAGATTGTCAGGGCTGCCTACCTCTGCTTTCGAATGAATTCTGTTCTCGCGTTTTCGCTGTTATTGTTGTGCCCTGTGATTTATTCGATTCGGATTTTGGTGATTACGATTACGATTCGATTGTTAGAAAGTGGAGACATTGTTGATTGGAGATCTCGCTTCCTTGTGAAAATGAAGCTCTTCATGGAAGACGGGCGGGAAAAAAGTACGTAATAGATGAAATGGCTGCAGGTGCTGGTCACACAGTCATTCGTCTTCCTCCCTACAATTGCGACTTAAATGCAATTGAGCTGACATGGGCAAACACTAAAAGGTATTTTACGGAACAGAATGTATCTGGGGACATGTCAGCTATGCATCTACGTGAATTAACAGTCAGAGGGTTTGAATCTGTAACTGTTTCGGACTGGGAAGGTTACTGCCACCATGCAAAACATCTAGAAAAAGAAAACTGGCAAAAAGACGGGATAATGGAAATTGTAGTGAATGACATTGTAATTAATACTACAGAGAATTCAAGCGATGATTCACATTATTCAGAAGATGAAAATTAAGTACGTACACTAATATCTTATCTCCTTAATAAGCAATATTATCATTATCTAATTTCATTTGTGGTTGCTATTAATTACGTTATTATTTGTTCTATTTTATCGTCTATAATGTCCTGTTGTATTAAGAGTGAAAGAGGCGCGAATAGTATTAATAATATTACAGTTGGCAACTCCGGTCGGATGTGACGTAGGGAGAAGTCTCCTCTCCCCGCAGCCCGCGCTGGGAGACGTCAAGAAAAGTCGCGCGACTAGTATTTAATTCCAAAGTGCTAATTTTTTCTTTACTCTCTGCACCAACCAATATCTTTGCTGCAATGTAAATCGTATTACTCACTGATTCTTCAATGTAAGATTCATTTACATTTGAAGATCGCCACCCTCCAGTGCTGTAATATCACCACCATTATCGACGAAAAATGTCGCGGATGTCCTCTTATACGAACACATTTACACGTTGCCTTTAATTTAGAATATGTGCACCGTAGCTTTACACGCTGTGAACTTAATGTTTAAAGAATCATTCATCATAACTACCGTTTTTATTCTAGCATATGCATTGTAGTTACTTAACCAACTTACTCCGACAGATAGGAAAGAATAACAGCTTCGCTCACAAAATTTGCATATTTTTCATCCATCCAGCATTCATTTTCTGCTTTTGCAGCTTCTTCCAAAATTTCTTTTGACAAAGAACCCATAATGTTTGAAACGTAACTTTCACCCTAATTGCCATTTGTAAACAAATTAGTTGCTTAGGTAGCACTGATGACGTCATAACATGAATCTGAGTTTACAACTTAACATTTAAATTGACTTTGCTTCCTTAAATTTTTATAATACTGTTATACAAAAAAATAGCGTATGCTACTCATTTATATGGTTACTTTTTGCTCTCATAAGAAATTATTACTGAACTCCTAACGTCATTAGTTCGGTAATGTTTTCTTATTCGTGCAAAAACGGACATTATATACTAATTATATAATATACTATTGTCTTGTTTGTTATTAATAATTATTAAGTCACGACATCATATGTCTAGGATCTGACATATTTACTTACGTATGATATTTATTTCAACTCAATTGACTCAAAATTAACGAAGTTCCGATTACGAGATTTGGTTGCGTCACAATACACTGGACACACTTACGGATATTTTAGGTTACAACACCAACCAAATTCTCAAATTCTTTGAGAATTTCTAACTTTGCATTGCTTGCTCTGACAATAATACACAAAACAATAATGCACAAAATTACATTGAAACATGAACAATTCACCTTATTGTTTAATTAGAAGTCAATTTGCCGTTATCTTCTAGCGTACTTGAGAACTAAATAGTTTTTGAAACCTTCGGAGGACATGGACGTTTACACTCACTATTTCCTGCCTGATGTAATTCATCCACTTCTAAAAACCATGTGCTCACCTTGTCGCGTCTTTTCGCACGAAAATTGTTGGACTCCAATGATAGCGTTACAGTTTCGAAACTATGATTATTCATTATGGAATGTAAATTGTCAATGTTATACCCTGTAACGAAATTTCAAAGAAAACTTAGTACTTTCGCAACGACACACAATACACGTGCAAAACCTGGGAACAACTATTACCAGTCGCGTGCGGTGGGAGTTCTTTGTCAGAATTGATAACCCACGTCTCGTAAATCATCTTCAGGACTGTTGGCAAACATGTGTGCGCATGCGTATGTAGTGTGGGGAAGACGTGCCTCCCCCCTCACGACCCGCTATGAGGCAGACAAATTGATTTGTTTCCCGACGACAGTGCGCTCTAGCCGCAGCAACGGGGCTAGCAATTAGCCAAGCCCTGCACCTTGTCAACAGTGACAACTATTTAGCTAATGGTGAAGTGACTGTATTCCAACAATCTTCCTCTACAGAAGAAGCAATGGACATTCAACTATATGCAGCCATGAACCAGCAAAGCGGCGTATCCGGCAATAGAGTGGCCTCCAATCCATCAACCGCATAGGACATGGCCAACCCAATATATATATATATATATATATATATATATATATATATATATATATATATAAACAACAACACTGATCATCGTAAAAGGTCAGTGAGTGCGTTGGAAAATATACAAGATGCGAAGAAAAAAGTGCGGGTTCCGTATGTGACAGTGAACAACCAGACCTATCCCACTTAAATTATAACTTGACAGTGGAATACAGATTCAGTTCATTAAGGGAAATAAACCTAAGCCTCGAAAACAACAGATTTACCTATCTAAAGGAAAACAATAGTGAACAAACTAACAATACAAATAAAATTCCTCCCATTTTCGTAGCCAACATTCCTAATTTAAACAATTTCGTTGAAGAATTAAGGTCAAAAGTGTCAACAAATGTCATAGCAGACTCTAGAAATCAGAAAGTAAAAATCAGTGCTAAAGCTACCTCAGACTTCAGAAACCTGGTGAAGTACTCAATTAGCACGCAGAGAAGTTTTCATACATATAAAGACCCAGCAAACAATAAGTACTCCGTGGTTTTTAAAAACATTAGCCAAACCATTTCCAAACTGGAAATACTACAAGACTGAAAACAACGGCACCCATCAATTATTAAAGTAACTATACTACACAAAGAAAACAAACCCATTCCAGTTGTTGCAGCAGATTTCCGCGGGAACGAACCCGCTATATTGTCTGTATTGTCTATAAGACTATATTGTCAATTAACGAAATATGTAACCATAAAGTGAAAACAGAAAGAAGGCGAAGACCTTCCGGCCCCATTCAATGTCAGAGATGTCTTGACTACGGACACACAAAGAACAATTGTAACCATGTAATAAATTGTGCGTATTTCGCAGGAAATCACTACACAGTTACATGCCAAAGTAAAAATCCAAAATCTAAATGTGCTAACTGTATCGGGGAACACCAGGCGGATGTTAGAGATCCAAAATGTTCTTACTATATAGCTATAAATAAAAGAAATACCAATAAAGTAAACAGTGGAAACAAATCTGACACCAAACAAAAAGCATCCCTCCTCCTAATAATTCAACATCTCAACTTCCATTCCTGCCAACTACTCAACCCCTCCACAATTTTACCCATAGTAACAATGCCCCGCCCCGAAATTAGAACAATGTCCGAAATTCAACCTTCTCACAGCGTGAAAGTAATACGCACCTCTCCCAATCAAACAATCCCTTCCTTCAACACGATTATATCATGTATCATCAACTTCATTAACTCATTAATCCCTACTCCCTACTATCATTACAATTCAAAATACAGTATCCTCGTATTTAAGCAACAGCTATAGCAGTTCATCTCCATAATAACTTAACTCTCATAAACTGGAACTCATATGGCATTACAAAAAAAACCCCTACTAATTAACCTTCATTCTCATAAATTTGATATAGCATGCATAACCGAAACACTTAAAAAATAAAAACAAATTGTGTATTCCAGGCTACACCATTCACAGAGCAGATAAAAATAACAACAATGGAGGTGGAGTTACGATAGCTATAAAACCAATGATCGAACACCATGAATCGTACCCTCTCCCTCACAAACACGCCGGGCCCTGGTAACGAAAAAATTGATAGGTCTTGTTAAATATAGAAAAAGAACATTTCTCGTGTTGCCAGCAACCGATGTTTTGTGGGTCGTTGATACAGAAAAATCGAATGACGATTGTTCGTGTGTATGTTCGTGTGACCGTTCGTGTGTCTGTCCGTCTGACCGTCTGTCTGTCCGTCTGTCTGTCAGTCTGTCCCTCAGTCTGTCCGTCAGTTTGTCCGTCTGTCTGTCCGTCTGTGAGTCCGTCAGTCCGTCAGTCCGTCCGTCTGTCCGTGTGTCTGTCTGTCCGTCTGTCCGTTTGCCTGTCTGTCTGTCCCTCAGCCTGTCCGTCAGTTTGTCCGTTTGTTTGTCAGTCCGTCCGTCTGTCCGTGTGTCTGTCCTCCTGTACGTCTGACCGTCCGTGGGTCTGCCCGTCGGTGTGTCTGTCCGTCCGTGTGTCTGTCCGTCCGTGTGTCCGTCCGTCCATGTTTCTGTCCGCCGTGTGTCTGTCCGTCCAACAAACCACCTTCAAACTCTGATGATGTTTGTGGGATTGAAACTGAAAAGTAGTCTGTGTTGGGAAGGTAATATGACTTCACCACCAAGATGATTCTATGTATTTTCACTGGAAAATGCTACGGCATTGATATTTACTAAACTGTAAACATAAACGCTAAATCTCTTTGAATTGTTATACATTTTTTTGTTTTCTTTTAGTAGTAACAACTCGTTTTTCGAAGTACGTGTCTTTGTTATATTATAAGACGCTACAATTATTGAATTTTAGATGTATTTATTTTCAAGCATTTAGGAATTCATGAAATTTCATTGAAATGTTTGCCAATCTAAAAAATGTTTTAAATATAATTAATGTTGTTTAAAAATATGTACTAACAATGCGTAGATTTAGCACATGTACTCTGATTTGAATATTATAAAATGAAAACATCAAATTGACAGTTTCAGAAAGATGATCCTGA